>JAUCBJ010000363.1:0-41694 GCA_032718475.1 Nemertoderma westbladi | reverse complement strand
ACACAATTTACGAGATGCTATGAAAAAAAGGTAATTGTTTTTTGCGTTATGTTGTATCATCCCGGTGGTACTGAGTTAGGTAATGTTTTTTTAGGGTTGCATTAAATTCTTTCAAGTGTTGGTATTGGGAAGTTACTGCCTGTGGTAGTTCATTCCACATTTGTATTAATTTATATGTTAATGATGTATGACCGTAATAATTTTTAGTTTTTGGCATTTTGATTTTAAATGTTCGTGGGTTTATTTGTTTGTTTTCATTTTTTAAGAATGGTAGGTCGAGATGTTTGAATGGTTCTGCTATTCCTAGTAAATATTTGTGTAAAAAGGTGATGCCGTAGTATTCGCGAGATGCATAAAGAGTTGGAATTTTAGCTTTTGTGCGAAGTTCGGTAGCAGAACAATCTTTTGGTTTTTTGCTAAATATGCAACGTAGTGCTAAGTTCTGCATTTTTTCCAAACGGTACAGTATTTTTTTGTGTCCATATTCGTTGTGTAAAGATAACAGCAGCTGGCAACAATAATTATGGTATGGTAAAACCAATGCTTTATATAAAGTAATTTTCGTTTTTAGTGGTAATTGCCCTTTAATTTTTCTTAGACCCGAAATTGCCATACCCATTTTACTAATAACTGAATCAATCTGCTCTTTCCATTCTAGTTTATTGTCTATTTTTATACCTAAATATCGTACGCTAGTCGATTGTTCTATTATACATTCTTCGTTTAATTTAATTTTTATTTGTGGAATATTATTGTCTATATTTTTATGTGGATGTAGAAGTAAAAGTTCTGTTTTATCTGGATTAACTTGAAGACTGTATGCCTGGAAAATGTTTGAAATATTATGTATGATGTTTTTTAATTCGCTTGCTAAGTAGACCGGATCTTTTCCTGATATATATATGGCTGTGTCGTCAGCGTATTGTACCATGGACGTATTTTTAGTTACTAGAGATGGCATAGTGTTAGTATAGAGTGTGTACATTAAAGGCCCCATTAGGGTACCTTGAGGGACACCCCTTTTTTCGGTCTAATATGTCGAAGAAATGTTTCCGATTTTAACTTTCTGTTTGCGGTCTGAGAGGTAATTTTTAAATTTTAATTATTTGGTAAATTTTAAAATAACTTAGTATTGTTTGAACCCAAGTTTCTTAGCTTCTAATTACTACACAGTTCTACTTTCGGGAGGTATAACTTAGTATTGTTTGAACCCAAGTTTCTTAGTTACCCTTCTATACCAAGATTCTTCTAGTTTTGGCGCCGGTGATGTGTAGCAACTGTAGTAAAGTAAGATAAGAATTGCTAGAAGTGCTATTAGAATGGTGATTAGTTTCGCGTTCCTAAGAAACATGCCGTTCCAACCTACGGTAGACTGAATCTCCATGTCGTGTTGGTCTAAAAGGGAGTTACTTTAGTGCCGGGCCATTAACGTTTGACTTTATACCACCATTATTGAAGAATAACAACACGAGTACAGTAGATGTCTGCTGAGTGTGTCAGCTATTCGGAGCGACGCATTATATAACCGACACCTCACATCTCTATTTTTACTATCTAAATAAATCTAGCTAGCTAGCAAAAATACTAGCTATCTGAAAATCAAATATGTAAATCTAATTAGGCCTAAATAAAACTTTTGAATAAAAAAAGTATTTTTACTAGCTAGTAAAAATTTACTAGCTATCTAAACACTAGCTACCTAAAATTACTCAGATTGAACTAAGATACAAGATAAGTACTAGCTAGTATTTCTACCTCAAAAATGTTTAAAAATTTGATAGTAAAAAAAATTGGTCAGCGGTTTCGACGTGGCGAACTAGTACCGAAACATACCGGTTGGCCAGCGGTTACGATGTGGCGAACTACTGTACTACTACCGAAACATACCGGTTGGTCAGCGGTTTCGACGTGGCGAACTAGTACCGAAACATACCGGTTGGCCAGCGGTTACGATGTGGCGAACTAGTACCGGTACCGAAACATACCGGTTGGCCAGCGGTTACGATGTGGCGAACTACTGTACTACTACCGAAACATACCGGTTGGTCAGCGGTTTCGACGTGGCGAACTATTACCGAAACATACCGGTTGGTCAGCGGTTACGACGTGGCGAACTAGTACCGAAACATACCGGTTGGTCAGCGGTTACGACGTGGCGAACTAGTACCGAAACATACCGGTTGGTCAGCGGTTACGATGTGGCGAACTAGTACCGAAACATACCGGTTGGTCAGCGGTTACGACGTGGCACACTAATACCGAAACATACCGGAATGCCCTCAAAATGAAGTGTCAAAATTATTTTTTATTAATAACCTTTTAGTTAGAAAAAAATGATTGGCCCAACACTGCAGTGATTACCCAGGAATAGGTTACGTGGTTCCTTCTCTCCGCTGTTGACTTTCGGTTTCTCCTCTGTTGTAATCTGGAACCGGGTATTTATTCCAAAATCTACGTTCCACGAAGTTGTTGTTTTTGAATAATTTGAATAAAATTGTATTCCAAATTCCGAGTGGGTGGTTGACTTGGCCGGATGCCTCCGTTTGGGACTGCTAGGGTCTGTCTGCGCCGAACCCATTGGTTCTGCGGTATCGGCGAATAATCTATCCATTTCTTTCATTATATTGTACTGATTATAATACTACCTACGATATAGATTCACCCACCAATATTGTCTTACTTTTTTTTCTAGAATTTAATTAACTGAGTCATTATACCGATACCTTGTCAACCTGAAGGGCGACCTTTTTTTTTCTAGAAAGGCTAATTTTTCTACTGTAATTTCCGGTAACAGTTTATGTATTATTTTGCAACTTTAGAACGTTCGCCCTAGATCTTTTTTTTACTCTTCTTGTGGTATTTTATTTACCGAGCGCCGGCGAGGTTAATAAAGTGTCGAGAGTTACTACAGGCTGCAACCTATGACCCCGTAGGAATTTTTTATATGACGGAGCTACCCCACATATATGTTTAATACAGATATGGGACATATAAACAAAATTGTGTAGACTTCACCAAACGGTTGCGCTGATTTTTTTTAGTGGGTCTTAATGACATAAACTTAGTAACCGAGGAAATTACCATATCAACAACCTTTATAGAAGATACGACGAGTTAAAATTTATGGAAGTGTACTATTTTTGGTTTTGAAGAATTTAATTGCATATTTAGTTTTTTGAAAATACCATAGCAACCAAGTGAAAACGACCTTCAATATTAGCTGTATTGGTAAAATATACTATAAGAGTTGTTGCTATGGTAATTTACTCCGTTTCTATGTTTACAGACCCTCTAAATAACCAACGCAACCGTTTGGTGAAGTCTACCCAAACGGATGAAGTCTACCCATACGAGTGAAGTCTACCCAAAAGGGATATGTCCCACATCAGTACTAAACATCTATGTGGGGTAGCTCGGTCATATATAAACTTCTTACGGGGTCATAGGGGTCTGTACTAACTGTAATGTTACTACTGTATGTACTACTACTCTGCTTGAATTTTGTTCAAATTTCTTGCAAACCTTTTCTACTTCGATGCTCTTTCAATACATGGAATAGAATATATGGAATTCCGACCAAAAATATTTTCACATTTTCTTATAGTACAATTTTTACCGGGAAAAAGTAAAATTAATGCAATCGTAATCCTTGGGTTACTTTTTCGCTTAAATTTTCTCCCTTATTATGGGGTATATCGGGTGAAAAAAGTAACTACTGAAGAATTAAATCATTTTGCGCACAGCTTGATACCCGGATTAAAATATGTTAAGAAAGTATCCTTTTTTTTCTTTGAGGTTCCGGCGTAATATTCTAGGTAGTTATTAAACATTAATTTATGGTTGAGAGGTACACGAGAATTATCATACAAATACTGCTAAAGGAAGATAGCAGACACCACCAGTTACGTATACTTTGGCATTTCATAAAAACACCACCCGTTACGTATACTTTGGCGTTACATAAAGACACCACCCGTTACGTATACTTTGGCGTTACGTAAAGACACCACCCTTTACGTATACTTTGGCGTTACATAAAGACACCACCCATTACGTATACTTTGGCGTTACATAAGGACACCACCCATTATGTATACTTTGGCGTTACATAAAGACGCCACCCGTTACGTATACTTTGGCGTTACATAAAGACACCACCCATTACGTATACTTTGGCGTTACATAAAGACGCCACCCGTTACGTATACTTTGGCGTTACATAAGGACACCACCCATTATGTATACTTTGGCGTTACATAAAGACACCACCCATTACGTATACTTTGGCGTTACATAAGGACACCACCCGTTACATAAACTTTGGCATTACATAAAGACGCCACCTGTTACGTATACGTTGGCGTTACCCGTTACGTATACTTTGGCGTTACATAAAGACACCACCCATTACGTATACTTTGGCGTTACATAAAGACACCACCCGTTACGTATACTTTGGCGTTACATAAAGACACCACCCATTACGTATACTTTGGCGTTACATAAGGACACCACCCATTATGTATACTTTGGCGTTACATAAAGACACCACCTATTACGTATACTTTGGCGTTACATAAGGACACCACCCGTTACATAAACTTTGGCGTTACATAAAGACGCCACCTGTTACGTATACTTTGGCGTTACATAAAGATGCCACCCATTACGTATACTTTGGCGTTACATAAAGACGCCACCCGTTACGTATACTTTGGCGTTACATAAAGACACCACCCATTACGTATACTTTGGCGTTACATAAAGACGCCACCCGTTACGTATACTTTGGCGTTACATAAGGACACCACCCATTATGTATACTTTGGCGTTACATAAAGACACCACCCATTACGTATACTTTGGCGTTACATAAGGACACCACCCGTTACATAAACTTTGGCGTTACATAAAGACGCCACCTGTTATGTATACTTTGGCGTTACATAAAGATGCCACCCATTACGTATACTTTGGCGTTACATAAAGACGCCACCCGTTACGTATACTTTGGCGTTACATTAAGACGCAACCCGTTACATATACTTTGGCGTTACATAAAGACGCCATCATATTAGACATGTACCGAGCAACAAAAGTCCCACAAGAAATGAAAACAAATAAGTTGGTGCCAGTTCCCAAGAAGGGCAACCTAACACTCTATGGTTCTTTTCGGGGAATGTCATTGATCTCGATTGCTGCAAAGCTATACAATAGAATTATATTGAATCGCATCAGGGATCCCATTGAGACACTGCTCCGTGGAAATCAGAATGGGTTCCGTAAAGGTCGTGGGACCATGGAGCCCATTCAGAGTTATCAAAAAAGAAAGACAGGCATCTGGCTGTTATCTTTGTTGACTTCTTCAAGGCCTTTGATTCCGTCTCTCGCTCATGTATGTTCAGCATACTTTCATAATCTGGGATTCCTGGTGAAATTATTGCAGCAATCAGATCAGTATACGATGGTTCGACAACATTTGTGTCTACTGTTGACGGTGATACAGAACCATTTGAAGTGTCATGGGGCGTCCTCCAGGGACACACACTTGCACCATTCTTGTTCATAATTGTGGTTGACTATGTTCTACGCATGTCCTTAGATCATCATAATGATGATAGGGTGATGATAACTCCACCTACTGGCTCCAGAAGACGAGGAAATCCTGCCAAGTACCTAACTGATCTAGACTTTGATGATGACTTAGGAGTACTCTCAGAATCACTAGAGGGAGCCCAACGGCTCCTCAGCTCATTAGCACATGCTGCTTCTAGTGTTGGTCTTTTTATTAACTCCAGAAAGACCAAAATTTTGACAGTTAACTTTGAAAGTCATCAGCAAGTCTCTGATCAGATGAGCATAAGCTCAAATGATGGTATGCTTGAGCATGTGGACGACTTCTGTTACCTGGGATCATGGATCCGGAAGTCAGGTGAGGACCTTCGAATACGTAAGGGAAAGGCATGGGCAGCCTTGAATAGGCTTTCCAGGATTTGGAAGTCACCGAGAATTAATCGGAAACTTAAGGTCCGATTATTTAGAGCAGCAGTAGTTCCAGTACTCCTCTACGGGAGTCCATGCTGGGCTCTAACAGCTGAGGACACCAAATCTCTGGATGGTACATTCACAAGAATGCTACGCCGGGTTCATTGTGTCAAGTACAATGCACATATCTCCAACCAGACACTATATAACATTGGAGGTGTCTCATTGGTTCCCCCAAGCTTGACACTAGAACAAAATCGCCTCCGCTTTGCAGGACATTGCTTTCGCCGTGAGGACCAGCCAGTGCATAATCTTGTACTTTGGCAGCCTCATGGAGTGAATAAGCATGGTGGACAGCCCATGACTTTCTTGAGACGCATCTTAAAGGACACTGGCCTTAAAGATGCGGATGATCTAGCAAATGTCATGGGTGATAGGGAGTTGTGGCGGTGCAATTTTGTTGACACGCCGGCACAGCATTCTTAAAAATGCAGCTGCAATGCAGCATGCCGATCCTAGTAGTAGAAAATCCCACAAAATCCCGGAAATCCTGTAACCTGCCCCTTTCCCTCAATTAGTTAAATGATCGCGTTTATTGTTTTGGTTAGAAAATCCCGCCTCTGTAACCTGCTCCTTCCCCTCAATTAGTTAAGTGTTCGTTTATTGTTTTGGTTAGAAAATCCCGCCTCTGTAACCTGCTCCTTTCCCTGAATTAGTTAAGTGATCGTTTATTGTTTTGGTTAGGAAATCCCGCCTCTGTAACCTGCTCCTTTCTCTCAATTGGTAATGTTATCGTTTATTGTTTTGGTTAGAAAATACCATCTATGTAACCTGCTCCTTTCCTTCATTTGGTAAAGTGATTGTTCATTGTTTTGGTTAGAAAATCCCGCCTCTGTAACCCGCTCCTTTCCCTGATTTGGTAAAGTGACCGTTTATTGTTTTGGTTAGAAAGGCTAGTCTCTGTAACCTGCTCCTTTCCTTCATTTGGTAAAGTGACTGTTTATTGTTTTGGTTAGAAAATCCGGCCTTAACCTGCTCCTTTCCATCAATTGGTAATTGTTTTTGGCTATAAAATGAGTGTTTATGCTACGTCATGTGGTAATCGATTATCGACAACAACCACAAACTATTAAATTTAGAGTCTTTTACCACAGGCGCATATGGAAATCTATCTCATAGTCTATAAATCATGGAATTTTGAATGTTTTGGCACAGGCATAGTGAAACCAACTGTCCGACAGACCAGAAATCGACAAATTTTGAATGTTTTGGCATAGGCATGTTGAAATGAACTGTCTGACAGTCCAGAAATCAGCAGTCTGACAGTTTGAAGAAATACATACATAAAAAGTAATTAAAGGACAACAAAAGTCATTAAAGGGACAACAAAAGTCATTACGTACAATTCGTAAAAAAAGGAGGACAAAAAAGTCAAATATTTACTCCTCATAAACGTGCTAAACTAATTGGTGAACATATGTCAGTTGTTTGGAATTTAGCTCGTAGAAATATTTTAATTTCTCAAAATAGACAAAAACAAAATTATAACCGTAAAGTGAGAGATGAGATTATTAATTTTTTTGATATTGTCTGGGCCAGAAACCACTCTGTCAAACCTGGCACTGATCATACATAAACTTGCACCAAAATTTAATGGACCATAGAGTAACTGAAATAAATGATAAGAATATATCTATTGTACCTATCAACGGCAACCTAAAAATTAGTAGAGACAACGTTCGTTTGAGAGTCGGTCCATACCTACCGCCCCTTTACCTACGAATGTTACAGTTTCTGGGCGTAGTCCGAAACCATTGCTTGGTCGTGATTACGATAGTCAGAAAAACTCACATCAAAATACTCGTAATGTAGACGAAACCATTGTTTATCCGTGCCCTATTTCTGGAATTCCTTGGTTTTCGGAAGGTAATTCCATGGTCGCCTGTGTCTGTGACGGATCCTACAATGTTAATAATTTAATTATTGTGCATGTATTATTTTTAATTTGTATTTGGAAAACTATTTTTGTGATGAAGGAGTATTGCAGTTGTAATAGATTAAAGCATATTTTGGTACACCTAAAATATACTGTACAGATAATTATTATTAATTATTATTACAGATTATTAAAAACTGAAAGTATTTTGTGAATTGATTTTGAGTGAGTTAATTACGATTATAATATAATATATAGAATTGAGATATGTTAATTTTTTTTAAAGATAGTAGAATATTATAAAAGATCTTTTAATTAAAATTAATTTAAATTTAATTAATTTAAATTAAATTAAAATTCTTTTATAAAAGATCATAAAAGGAAAAGTGAATAAAATAACACTTAGGCCTAAGTTAACCTGTCTGCCGGTTGTTGTCAGCCTGTATACTGGTAGGACTATAGGCCTACTATATATACGGCCTAACATGTTGTCGATTTGGCCATAAAAAAAGAGGCCAGTTTTTCTTTACACTATTTTGATATGGGGAGAGTTCTATAAATTTTAATTTGCTGCAATTTGGTCAACGGACGTAATTGAAGTCTCCTCATTAAGCAAGTTGCTAAATTTTATGGTAGCTAGTGTTTTAGATAAGTTTAGCTAGTAATTTCAACACTGGTTCCGACATCCTACTTCCCTCTATAAATTTTTTGTAGTAGCTAGTTCTTATTACTATTTGTATAGAAAATGTTCCAGAACATGTTAGCTATTCATTTTAAAAAAAATCACGTTCTAGATTTTTTGTTCTAGAACATTTTTTAGAAAAATATCTAGATTCTATTTAAAACGCATGGAATCGTTCTAAAACGTGTTTAAATCAATAAAAAAATTTCAAAATTTTTTTTTTCAAAAAATTATATTCACAATATTTTTTTTCCTATTTTTTTTTTATTGATTTTAAACACGTTTTAGAACGATTCCTTGCGCTTTAAATAGAATCCAGATTTTTTTCTAAAAAATGTTCAAAAGTAACAGAAGAACAAAAAATTGTTCTAGAACATAACTTTTTTAAAAATGAATAGCTAACATGTTCTGGAACATTTTCTATACAAATAGTAATAAGAACTAGCTAGGCCTACTACAAAATTTATAGAGGGAAGTAGGATGTCGGAACCAGTGTTGAAATTACTAGCTAAACCTATCTAAAACACTAGCTACCATAAAATTTAGCATCTTGCTTAATGAGGAGACTTCAATTACGTCCGTTGACCAAATTGCAGCAAATAAAAATTTATAGAACTCCCCGACTCTCCCCATATCAAAATATCAAAATAGTGTAAAAAAAAACTGGCCTCTTTTTTAAGGCCAAATCGATAACATGTTAGGTAGGGCTCGATCGGAGCTCCGGCCTCCGGCTCCGGCTCCGGCCATTTTGGCACCTCCGGCTCCTGCTCCGGCTCCGGTAAAAATATTGCCGGAGTTAATTTTTTAATAAAGTATTATATTTCGTGCATATTCTAATCTGAACAATTATTTACACTATAAGTACTGTAGTCAGTAGTACAGCTTTAATATCAAGCTGTCAAGCATAATACTGCAGTATTTACTTAAAGTCAATGACTGACTGACTGTACTGCAGTACTGGTACTGGCCAGCTGGCTGACTAGCAGACTATTACAGATAGGCCCTACTGTAAAAAATTGTAAATGCTATGATTGTACACTGTAGGCCTACCACTCTGCCACTGCAGCCATTTACAGCTGTCATGTCAGCATACTGTCAGACTGTACTGCCTGACTGCAGTACTGGTAAACGTACGGCAGTACGGTAGGCTACCTACAGTACACACCTCTCTGCCTCTACCTGTCTACAGCGTCAGCGTCAGGCCGTCTGTCCGTGTTAAATTAATTACTTAAAATTTTAAATTGAAAATTCGTAAATCTATAAATTATGAAGTTAATTAGACCTACAGTACGATTGATTATGAGCGATTGGCGAACGATAACCATAGGCATAATTTATTTTTTAATAAATAATTAAATTTTTAATTTTTTTGAAAAACTCCGGCTCCTGCTCCGGCTCCGGCCAAATTGTCCAACTCCGGCTCCTGCTCCGGCTCCGGCCAAATCCCAACTCCGATCGAGCCCTAATGTTAGGCCATATATATAGTAGGCCATGGTCCTACCTTACCTACAGACCTAATCTGCTAATGTCAAATGTCTGAATGTAGGCCCTATAGGCCTACCTTACTGCCTACTGGCCTAATACCAGAATACTGTAGTCTGGTAGTAGTCAGGTAGTAGTAGTAGTAATAACGGTACCCTGGCGCCTGGTACCGGTACTGTAATAATCCATTACCGGTGACCAGACCGGCTGACCGGTAGGCCTAGGTCAGTCTCAGTAGCCTGTATGGAATCCATCCAAAAAGTGCGCCGGATAGCGCGCCGATGCAATTTCGAAGCAACCCCCCCCCCCCCCCCTCCACCCTCAACGAAATTTTTACTGTTTTAAGCGCGCCGCACATAGAAACAATTTTGAAGAGCGCCGCTCCAATGCAATTTAAATTTTGAAGGAGTGTAACCAGTCTGCCAATGTCAGAGTCAGAGAGTCAGTACTCAGTAGGCCTACTCTGGTATTGCTGTCTGGCTGTCAGGCTGTAGCCTGTAGGCCTATCTGTCCCTGTACGTACAGCACTGCAGCAGTAACCATACAATATACAAATTTTTAAAGAGCTACCGGTAGCCTACCGGCTGACCGGTAATGCAATTTTTAAGGCACTTCCGTAAAATTGATCAACCAACAAATCGGCGCCGGTTTTTATTTTATTTTTTTATTTTTTTTTGGAATTTTTGGGAGCGCCACGCGCCGGAGCCGGCGCGCTTTACGATTTTCGAGCGCGCCACGCGCCACATTGCTGCATTTGCGCGCTTTTCAGCTTTTATTGTAAAGTATGTATGGATTAAGTAGGCCTACAGCCTACTGGCCTATGTCAGTATGTATGGATTCCAGTCTGGGTCAGTAGGTGTGAAACCGGCGGTATTACCAATATACAGATATACCGGTACCCCTAGCTGCCTAGGCCTAGGCCTATATTTATGTAGGCCTATTTCAGTATTTATGTCTATACCAGTATACCAGTCATGCCAGTCCAGTATACCGGTCTGCCGGTATCCATCAGTCAGTCAGTCAGTCAGTCAGTCCCCATACATCAGTCATGTCAGTCAGATCAGTACATGTTTCTGTACCAGCTGACCGGTATTTATTTAAATTTTAAACCAATCAGCCAGTAAACCAGAGCAGAGAAATTCTAGTCTAGGCCTACCGGTATCGGTATAGGCCTACTATAACAGTATAGTATAAATAACTGTATATCCTCCTAGTCTGCTAATTTGGCAGTTTGGTATAAGGAAGACAGGATGATGAACATGAACATGGGACAACAGCCTGGCTCAATGATGGGTCAACCACAGCGGCCTGTTATGGGTCAGCAACACCGGCCGATGATGGGTCAAATGATGGGTGGTGGAGGATACGGGTATAGCATGATGCCAATGCCCCCCAATACAGGAATGCCAAATCAAATGATGGCCATGCAACAACAGCAACATGGTACGGTAATTTATTACGGTAGGCCTACCGTAGGCCTACAGTATTGTATTACTGTACTATACTATCAGACTACTGGACTATAGGCCTACTAGTTACAATACTAGACTACACTACTACAGGACTATCTGCTGTCTGTTACTCAGACAAGCGAATGGTTACTTTTCAGCCCCACGTGAATACCGAAAATAACTATTTGTAATTTTCGTTCTGCACCGTATCCCGGCAGCCCGGTTAGAGAAGAATTTAGAAGAACATTTTTCCTAGAAAAAAAAAAGTCAGATGGAATTATATGAACCACTGAACTCAGAGGATGCGAAGACCTTTATCCTGAAACCTTATTATGTATGTTAAATGAACCAATGTGTTAAGTCATATGTTGAACCAATGAGTATACCTGTTAAACTATACCAATGTGTTTAACCCAGTTAACAATTTTCTCCCTTTACTTTAGCTCAGCACAGAATGGGTATGCCAATGGGGATGGGCCCTCCGCCCCGTATGCCCCCACCAATGATGTCTTTACCTCGACCAATGATGCCCACCCGTGGAGACGAACACCGTAACGGGGGTATCGAGAAACCCGCTACCACCGTGTTCGTTGGTAACATATCCGACGTCGCCCCAGATGGAATGATACGACAGATGCTAAATGTAAGTCCTCTCGTCTAAATACGTCTAATATTAGGGATGAGAGTCTGAGTTTCATAATTGTGACATACGATGGCAATAAGGAATCCACGATTTGCGATTTAGTTGTAGGATTGGTTTGATGTTAACGAATTACAAAAAAATTGTCGTTCGAATTAGACCAAAATTGTTTCCATACAATGACCAGCTATGTGTAGCGTAGGTGACACTTTAACTTGTTTCTATTGCGATAATGGTAAATTTGGATAAACCTCGAGCATTTTTCTCAATTGATTTTGTGTGTCGTTTATGCATACATACATTGAAGTGAACTAAACTAAAGCAAAGGCGTTCTAAATAAAAACATAACGTTGTTATGTGTTATAAGACTAGCTTTTATTATTTTTACATATCGATTAATATTAACTTGGTATAAATTAATTATTTCATTTACATTATGTATTTCGCTTAGACTTGCGGTTACGTATTGAATTGGAAACGCGTCCAGGGCGCCAATGGTAAACTCCAAGCATTCGGGTTCTGCGAATACGCCGATCCCGAGGCGTCTCTACGAGCGATCCGTTTGCTACACGACTTTACTGTAGCCGGTAAGTTAACGAGCGATCCGTTTACTACACGGCTTTACTGTAGCCGGTAAGTTAACGAGCGATCCGTTTACTACACGACTTTACTGTAGCCGGTAAGTTAACGAGCGATCCGTTTACTACACGACTTTACTGTAGCCGGTAAGTTAACGAGCGATCCGTTTACTACACGGCTTTACTGTAGCCGGTAAGTTAACGAGCGATCCGTTTACTACACGGCTTTACTGTAGCCGGTAAGTTAACGAGCGATCCGTTTACTACACGACTTTACTGTAGCCGGTAAGTTAACGAGCGATCCGTTTACTACACGACTTTACTGTAGCCGGTAAGTTAACGAGCGATCCGTTTACTACACGACTTTACTGTAGCCGGTAAGTTAACGAGCGATCCGTTTACTACACGGCTTTACTGTAGCCGGTAAGTTAACGAGCGATCCGTTTACTACACGACTTTACTGTAGCCGGTAAGTTAACGAGCGATCCGTTTACTACACGACTTTACTGTAGTCGGTAAGTTAATGAGCGATCCGTTTACTACACGACTTTACTGTAGTCGGTAAGTTAATGAGCGATCCGTTTACTACACGACTTTACTGTAGTCGGTAAGTTAATGAGCGATCCGTTTACTACACGGCTTTACTGTAGCCGGTAAGTTAACGAGCGATCCGTTTACTACACGACTTTACTGTAGTCGGTAAGTTAATGAGCGATCCGTTTACTACACGGCTTTACCGGTAAGTTAATGAGCGATCCGTTTACTACACGGCTTTACTGTAGCCGGTAAGTTAACGAGCGATCCGTTTACTACACGGCTTTACCGGTAAGTTAACGAGCGATCCGTTTACTACACGGCTTTACTGTAGCCGGTAAGTTAACGAGCGATCCGTTTACTACACGACTTTACTGTAGTCGGTAAGTTAATGAGCGATCCGTTTACTACACGGCTTTACTGTAGCCGGTAAGTTAACGAGCGATCCGTTTACTACACGACTTTACTGTAGTCGGTAAGTTAATGAGCGATCCGTTTACTACACGGCTTTACCGGTAAGTTAATGAGCGATCCGTTTACTACACGGCTTTACTGTAGCCGGTAAGTTAACGAGCGATCCGTTTACTACACGGCTTTACCGGTAAGTTAATGAGCGATCCGTTTACTACACGGCTTTACTGTAGCCGGTAAGTTAACGAGCGATCCGTTTACTACACGGCTTTACTGTAGCCGGTAAGTTAACAAGCGATCCGTTTACTACACGGCTTTACTGTAGCCGGTAAGTTAATGAGCGATCCGTTTACTACACGGCTTTACCGGTAAGTTAATGAGCGATCCGTTTACTACACGGCTTTACTGTAGCCGGTAAGTTAACGAGCGATCCGTTTACTACACGGCTTTACTGTAGCCGGTAAGTTAACAAGCGATCCGTTTACTACACGGCTTTACTGTAGCCGGTAAGTTAATGAGCGATCCGTTTACTACACGACTTTACTGTAGCCGGTAAGTTAACGAGCGATCCGTTTACTACACGACTTTACTGTAGCCGGTAAGTTAACGAGCGATCCGTTTACTACACGACTTTACTGTAGCCGGTAAGTTACCGAGCGATCCGTTTACTACACGACTTTACTGTAGCCGGTAAGTTAACGAGCGATCCGTTTACTACACGGCTTTACTGTAGCCGGTAAGTTAACGAGCGATCCGTTTACTACACGACTTTACTGTAGCCGGTAAGTTACCGAGCGATCCGTTTACTACACGACTTTACTGTAGCCGGTAAGTTAACGAGCGATCCGTTTACTACACGGCTTTACTGTAGCCGGTAAGTTAACGAGCGATCCGTTTACTACACGACTTTACTGTAGCCGGTAAGTTAACGAGCGATCCGTTTACTACACGACTTTACTGTAGCCGGTAAGTTAACGAGCGATCCGTTTACTACACGACTTTACTGTAGCCGGTAAGTTAACGAGCGATCCGTTTACTACACGGCTTTACTGTAGCCGGTAAGTTAACGAGCGATCCGTTTACTACACGACTTTACTGTAGCCGGTAAGTTAACGAGCGATCCGTTTACTACACGACTTTACTGTAGTCGGTAAGTTAATGAGCGATCCGTTTACTACACGGCTTTACTGTAGCCGGTAAGTTAACGAGCGATCCGTTTACTACACGACTTTACTGTAGTCGGTAAGTTAATGAGCGATCCGTTTACTACACGGCTTTACTGTAGCCGGTAAGTTAACGAGCGATCCGTTTACTACACGACTTTACTGTAGTCGGTAAGTTAATGAGCGATCCGTTTACTACACGGCTTTACCGGTAAGTTAATGAGCGATCCGTTTACTACACGGCTTTACTGTAGCCGGTAAGTTAACGAGCGATCCGTTTACTACACGGCTTTACCGGTAAGTTAATGAGCGATCCGTTTACTACACGGCTTTACTGTAGCCGGTAAGTTAACGAGCGATCCGTTTACTACACGGCTTTACTGTAGCCGGTAAGTTAACAAGCGATCCGTTTACTACACGGCTTTACTGTAGCCGGTAAGTTAATGAGCGATCCGTTTACTACACGGCTTTACCGGTAAGTTAATGAGCGATCCGTTTACTACACGGCTTTACTGTAGCCGGTAAGTTAACGAGCGATCCGTTTACTACACGGCTTTACTGTAGCCGGTAAGTTAACAAGCGATCCGTTTACTACACGGCTTTACTGTAGCCGGTAAGTTAATGAGCGATCCGTTTACTACACGACTTTACTGTAGCCGGTAAGTTAACGAGCGATCCGTTTACTACACGACTTTACTGTAGCCGGTAAGTTAACGAGCGATCCGTTTACTACACGACTTTACTGTAGCCGGTAAGTTACCGAGCGATCCGTTTACTACACGACTTTACTGTAGCCGGTAAGTTAATGAGCGATCCGTTTACTACACGACTTTACTGTAGCCGGTAAGTTAACGAGCGATCCGTTTACTACACGACTTTACTGTAGCCGGTAAGTTACCGAGCGATCCGTTTACTACACGGCTTTACTGTAGCCGGTAAGTTAACGAGCGATCCGTTTACTACACGGCTTTACTGTAGCCGGTAAGTTAATGAGCGATCCGTTTACTACACGACTTTACTGTAGCCGGTAAGTTAACGAGCGATCCGTTTACTACACGGCTTTACTGTAGCCGGTAAGTTAATGAGCGATCCGTTTACTACACGACTTTACTGTAGCCGGTAAGTTAACGAGCGATCCGTTTACTACACGACTTTACTGTAGCCGGTAAGTTACCGAGCGATCCGTTTACTACACGGCTTTACTGTAGCCGGTAAGTTAACGAGCGATCCGTTTACTACACGGCTTTACTGTAGCCGGTAAGTTAACGAGCGATCCGTTTACTACACGACTTTACTGTAGCCGGTAAGTTACCGAGCGATCCGTTTACTACACGGCTTTACTGTAGCCGGTAAGTTAACGAGCGATCCGTTTACTACACGACTTTACTGTAGCCGGTAAGTTAACGAGCGATCCGTTTACTACACGACTTTACTGTAGCCGGTAAGTTACCGAGCGATCCGTTTACTACACGGCTTTACTGTAGCCGGTAAGTTAACGAGCGATCCGTTTACTACACGGCTTTACTGTAGCCGGTAAGTTAACGAGCGATCCGTTTACTACACGGCTTTACTGTAGCCGGTAAGTTAACGAGCGATCCGTTTACTACACGGCTTTACTGTAGCCGGTAAGTTAACGAGCGATCCGTTTACTACACGACTTTACTGTAGCCGGTAAGTTAACGAGCGATCCGTTTACTACACGGCTTTACTGTAGCCGGTAAGTTAATGAGCGATCCGTTTGCTACACGACTTTACTGTAGCCGGTAAGTTAACGAGCGATCCGTTTACTACACGGCTTTACTGTAGCCGGTAAGTTAACGAGCGATCCGTTTACTACACGACTTTACTGTAGCCGGTAAGTTAACGAGCGATCCGTTTACTACACGGCTTTACTGTAGCCGGTAAGTTAACAAGCGATCCGTTTACTACACGGCTTTACCGGTGAGTTACCGAGCGATCCATTTACTACACGGCTTTACTGTAGCCGGTAAGTTAACGAGCGATCCGTTTACTACACGGCTTTACTGTAGCCGGTAAGTTAACGAGCGATCCGTTTACTACACGACTTTACTGTAGCCGGTAAGTTAACGAGCGATCCGTTTACTACACGACTTTACTGTAGCCGGTAAGTTAACGAGCGATCCGTTTACTACACGGCTTTACTGTAGCCGGTAAGTTAACGAGCGATCCGTTTACTACACGACTTTACCGGTAAGTTAACGAGCGATCCGTTTACTACACGACTTTACTGTAGCCGGTAAGTTAACGAGCGATCCGTTTACTACACGACTTTACTGTAGCCGGTAAGTTAACGAGCGATCCGTTTACTACACGGCTTTACCGGTGAGTTACCGAGCGATCCATTTACTACACGGCTTTACTGTAGCCGGTAAGTTAACGAGCGATCCGTTTACTACACGGCTTTACTGTAGTCGGTAAGTTAATGAGCGATCCGTTTACTACACGGCTTTACTGTAGCCGGTAAGTTAACGAGCGATCCGTTTACTACACGACTTTACTGTAGTCGGTAAGTTAATGAGCGATCCGTTTACTACACGGCTTTACTGTAGCCGGTAAGTTAACGAGCGATCCGTTTACTACACGACTTTACTGTAGTCGGTAAGTTAATGAGCGATCCGTTTACTACACGGCTTTACCGGTAAGTTAATGAGCGATCCGTTTACTACACGGCTTTACTGTAGCCGGTAAGTTAACGAGCGATCCGTTTACTACACGGCTTTACCGGTAAGTTAATGAGCGATCCGTTTACTACACGGCTTTACTGTAGCCGGTAAGTTAACGAGCGATCCGTTTACTACACGGCTTTACTGTAGCCGGTAAGTTAACAAGCGATCCGTTTACTACACGGCTTTACTGTAGCCGGTAAGTTAATGAGCGATCCGTTTACTACACGGCTTTACCGGTAAGTTAATGAGCGATCCGTTTACTACACGGCTTTACTGTAGCCGGTAAGTTAACGAGCGATCCGTTTACTACACGGCTTTACTGTAGCCGGTAAGTTAACAAGCGATCCGTTTACTACACGGCTTTACTGTAGCCGGTAAGTTAATGAGCGATCCGTTTACTACACGACTTTACTGTAGCCGGTAAGTTAACGAGCGATCCGTTTACTACACGACTTTACTGTAGCCGGTAAGTTAACGAGCGATCCGTTTACTACACGACTTTACTGTAGCCGGTAAGTTACCGAGCGATCCGTTTACTACACGACTTTACTGTAGCCGGTAAGTTAATGAGCGATCCGTTTACTACACGACTTTACTGTAGCCGGTAAGTTAACGAGCGATCCGTTTACTACACGACTTTACTGTAGCCGGTAAGTTACCGAGCGATCCGTTTACTACACGGCTTTACTGTAGCCGGTAAGTTAACGAGCGATCCGTTTACTACACGGCTTTACTGTAGCCGGTAAGTTAATGAGCGATCCGTTTACTACACGACTTTACTGTAGCCGGTAAGTTAACGAGCGATCCGTTTACTACACGGCTTTACTGTAGCCGGTAAGTTAATGAGCGATCCGTTTACTACACGACTTTACTGTAGCCGGTAAGTTAACGAGCGATCCGTTTACTACACGACTTTACTGTAGCCGGTAAGTTACCGAGCGATCCGTTTACTACACGGCTTTACTGTAGCCGGTAAGTTAACGAGCGATCCGTTTACTACACGGCTTTACTGTAGCCGGTAAGTTAACGAGCGATCCGTTTACTACACGACTTTACTGTAGCCGGTAAGTTACCGAGCGATCCGTTTACTACACGGCTTTACTGTAGCCGGTAAGTTAACGAGCGATCCGTTTACTACACGACTTTACTGTAGCCGGTAAGTTAACGAGCGATCCGTTTACTACACGACTTTACTGTAGCCGGTAAGTTACCGAGCGATCCGTTTACTACACGGCTTTACTGTAGCCGGTAAGTTAACGAGCGATCCGTTTACTACACGGCTTTACTGTAGCCGGTAAGTTAACGAGCGATCCGTTTACTACACGGCTTTACTGTAGCCGGTAAGTTAACGAGCGATCCGTTTACTACACGGCTTTACTGTAGCCGGTAAGTTAACGAGCGATCCGTTTACTACACGACTTTACTGTAGCCGGTAAGTTAACGAGCGATCCGTTTACTACACGGCTTTACTGTAGCCGGTAAGTTAATGAGCGATCCGTTTGCTACACGACTTTACTGTAGCCGGTAAGTTAACGAGCGATCCGTTTACTACACGGCTTTACTGTAGCCGGTAAGTTAACGAGCGATCCGTTTACTACACGACTTTACTGTAGCCGGTAAGTTAACGAGCGATCCGTTTACTACACGGCTTTACTGTAGCCGGTAAGTTAACAAGCGATCCGTTTACTACACGGCTTTACCGGTGAGTTACCGAGCGATCCATTTACTACACGGCTTTACTGTAGCCGGTAAGTTAACGAGCGATCCGTTTACTACACGGCTTTACTGTAGCCGGTAAGTTAACGAGCGATCCGTTTACTACACGACTTTACTGTAGCCGGTAAGTTAACGAGCGATCCGTTTACTACACGACTTTACTGTAGCCGGTAAGTTAACGAGCGATCCGTTTACTACACGGCTTTACTGTAGCCGGTAAGTTAACGAGCGATCCGTTTACTACACGACTTTACCGGTAAGTTAACGAGCGATCCGTTTACTACACGACTTTACTGTAGCCGGTAAGTTAACGAGCGATCCGTTTACTACACGACTTTACTGTAGCCGGTAAGTTAACGAGCGATCCGTTTACTACACGGCTTTACCGGTGAGTTACCGAGCGATCCATTTACTACACGGCTTTACTGTAGCCGGTAAGTTAACGAGCGATCCGTTTACTACACGACTTTACTGTAGCCGGTAAGTTAACGAGCGATCCGTTTACTACACGGCTTTACTGTAGCCGGTAAGTTAACGAGCGATCCGTTTACTACACGACTTTACTGTAGCCGGTAAGTTAACGAGCGATCCGTTTACTACACGACTTTACTGTAGCCGGTAAGTTAACGAGCGATCCGTTTACTACACGACTTTACTGTAGCCGGTAAGTTAACGAGCGATCCGTTTACTACACGACTTTACTGTAGCCGGTAAGTTAACGAGCGATCCGTTTACTACACGGCTTTACTGTAGCCGGTAAGTTAACGAGCGATCCGTTTACTACACGACTTTACTGTAGCCGGTAAGTTAACGAGCGATCCGTTTACTACACGACTTTACTGTAGCCGGTAAGTTAACGAGCGATCCGTTTACTACACGGCTTTACTGTAGCCGGTAAGTTAACGAGCGATCCGTTTACTACACGGCTTTACTGTAGCCGGTAAGTTAACGAGCGATCCGTTTACTACACGACTTTACTGTAGTCGGTAAGTTAACGAGCGATCCGTTTACTACACGACTTTACTGTAGCCGGTAAGTTAACGAGCGATCCGTTTACTACACGACTTTACTGTAGCCGGTAAGTTAACGAGCGATCCGTTTACTACACGGCTTTACTGTAGCCGGTAAGTTAATGAGCGATCCGTTTACTACACGACTTTACTGTAGTCGGTAAGTTAATGAGCGATCCGTTTACTACACGGCTTTACTGTAGCCGGTAAGTTAACGAGCGATCCGTTTACTACACGACTTTACTGTAGTCGGTAAGTTAATGAGCGATCCGTTTACTACACGGCTTTACTGTAGCCGGTAAGTTAACGAGCGATCCGTTTACTACACGACTTTACTGTAGTCGGTAAGTTAATGAGCGATCCGTTTACTACACGGCTTTACTGTAGCCGGTAAGTTAACGAGCGATCCGTTTACTACACGACTTTACTGTAGTCGGTAAGTTAATGAGCGATCCGTTTACTACACGGCTTTACCGGTAAGTTAATGAGCGATCCGTTTACTACACGGCTTTACTGTAGCCGGTAAGTTAACGAGCGATCCGTTTACTACACGGCTTTACCGGTAAGTTAATGAGCGATCCGTTTACTACACGGCTTTACTGTAGCCGGTAAGTTAACGAGCGATCCGTTTACTACACGGCTTTACTGTAGCCGGTAAGTTAACAAGCGATCCGTTTACTACACGGCTTTACTGTAGCCGGTAAGTTAATGAGCGATCCGTTTACTACACGGCTTTACCGGTAAGTTAATGAGCGATCCGTTTACTACACGGCTTTACTGTAGCCGGTAAGTTAACGAGCGATCCGTTTACTACACGGCTTTACTGTAGCCGGTAAGTTAACAAGCGATCCGTTTACTACACGGCTTTACTGTAGCCGGTAAGTTAATGAGCGATCCGTTTACTACACGACTTTACTGTAGCCGGTAAGTTAACGAGCGATCCGTTTACTACACGACTTTACTGTAGCCGGTAAGTTAACGAGCGATCCGTTTACTACACGACTTTACTGTAGCCGGTAAGTTACCGAGCGATCCGTTTACTACACGACTTTACTGTAGCCGGTAAGTTAATGAGCGATCCGTTTACTACACGACTTTACTGTAGCCGGTAAGTTAACGAGCGATCCGTTTACTACACGACTTTACTGTAGCCGGTAAGTTACCGAGCGATCCGTTTACTACACGGCTTTACTGTAGCCGGTAAGTTAACGAGCGATCCGTTTACTACACGGCTTTACTGTAGCCGGTAAGTTAATGAGCGATCCGTTTACTACACGACTTTACTGTAGCCGGTAAGTTAACGAGCGATCCGTTTACTACACGGCTTTACTGTAGCCGGTAAGTTAATGAGCGATCCGTTTACTACACGACTTTACTGTAGCCGGTAAGTTAACGAGCGATCCGTTTACTACACGACTTTACTGTAGCCGGTAAGTTACCGAGCGATCCGTTTACTACACGGCTTTACTGTAGCCGGTAAGTTAACGAGCGATCCGTTTACTACACGGCTTTACTGTAGCCGGTAAGTTAACGAGCGATCCGTTTACTACACGACTTTACTGTAGCCGGTAAGTTACCGAGCGATCCGTTTACTACACGGCTTTACTGTAGCCGGTAAGTTAACGAGCGATCCGTTTACTACACGACTTTACTGTAGCCGGTAAGTTAACGAGCGATCCGTTTACTACACGACTTTACTGTAGCCGGTAAGTTACCGAGCGATCCGTTTACTACACGGCTTTACTGTAGCCGGTAAGTTAACGAGCGATCCGTTTACTACACGGCTTTACTGTAGCCGGTAAGTTAACGAGCGATCCGTTTACTACACGGCTTTACTGTAGCCGGTAAGTTAACGAGCGATCCGTTTACTACACGGCTTTACTGTAGCCGGTAAGTTAACGAGCGATCCGTTTACTACACGACTTTACTGTAGCCGGTAAGTTAACGAGCGATCCGTTTACTACACGGCTTTACTGTAGCCGGTAAGTTAATGAGCGATCCGTTTGCTACACGACTTTACTGTAGCCGGTAAGTTAACGAGCGATCCGTTTACTACACGGCTTTACTGTAGCCGGTAAGTTAACGAGCGATCCGTTTACTACACGACTTTACTGTAGCCGGTAAGTTAACGAGCGATCCGTTTACTACACGGCTTTACTGTAGCCGGTAAGTTAACAAGCGATCCGTTTACTACACGGCTTTACCGGTGAGTTACCGAGCGATCCATTTACTACACGGCTTTACTGTAGCCGGTAAGTTAACGAGCGATCCGTTTACTACACGGCTTTACTGTAGCCGGTAAGTTAACGAGCGATCCGTTTACTACACGACTTTACTGTAGCCGGTAAGTTAACGAGCGATCCGTTTACTACACGACTTTACTGTAGCCGGTAAGTTAACGAGCGATCCGTTTACTACACGGCTTTACTGTAGCCGGTAAGTTAACGAGCGATCCGTTTACTACACGACTTTACCGGTAAGTTAACGAGCGATCCGTTTACTACACGACTTTACTGTAGCCGGTAAGTTAACGAGCGATCCGTTTACTACACGACTTTACTGTAGCCGGTAAGTTAACGAGCGATCCGTTTACTACACGGCTTTACCGGTGAGTTACCGAGCGATCCATTTACTACACGGCTTTACTGTAGCCGGTAAGTTAACGAGCGATCCGTTTACTACACGGCTTTACTGTAGTCGGTAAGTTAATGAGCGATCCGTTTACTACACGGCTTTACTGTAGCCGGTAAGTTAACGAGCGATCCGTTTACTACACGACTTTACTGTAGTCGGTAAGTTAATGAGCGATCCGTTTACTACACGGCTTTACTGTAGCCGGTAAGTTAACGAGCGATCCGTTTACTACACGACTTTACTGTAGTCGGTAAGTTAATGAGCGATCCGTTTACTACACGGCTTTACCGGTAAGTTAATGAGCGATCCGTTTACTACACGGCTTTACTGTAGCCGGTAAGTTAACGAGCGATCCGTTTACTACACGGCTTTACCGGTAAGTTAATGAGCGATCCGTTTACTACACGGCTTTACTGTAGCCGGTAAGTTAACGAGCGATCCGTTTACTACACGGCTTTACTGTAGCCGGTAAGTTAACAAGCGATCCGTTTACTACACGGCTTTACTGTAGCCGGTAAGTTAATGAGCGATCCGTTTACTACACGGCTTTACCGGTAAGTTAATGAGCGATCCGTTTACTACACGGCTTTACTGTAGCCGGTAAGTTAACGAGCGATCCGTTTACTACACGGCTTTACTGTAGCCGGTAAGTTAACAAGCGATCCGTTTACTACACGGCTTTACTGTAGCCGGTAAGTTAATGAGCGATCCGTTTACTACACGACTTTACTGTAGCCGGTAAGTTAACGAGCGATCCGTTTACTACACGACTTTACTGTAGCCGGTAAGTTAACGAGCGATCCGTTTACTACACGACTTTACTGTAGCCGGTAAGTTACCGAGCGATCCGTTTACTACACGACTTTACTGTAGCCGGTAAGTTAATGAGCGATCCGTTTACTACACGACTTTACTGTAGCCGGTAAGTTAACGAGCGATCCGTTTACTACACGACTTTACTGTAGCCGGTAAGTTAACGAGCGATCCGTTTACTACACGGCTTTACTGTAGCCGGTAAGTTAACGAGCGATCCGTTTACTACACGACTTTACTGTAGCCGGTAAGTTAACGAGCGATCCGTTTACTACACGACTTTACTGTAGCCGGTAAGTTAACGAGCGATCCGTTTACTACACGACTTTACTGTAGCCGGTAAGTTAACGAGCGATCCGTTTACTACACGACTTTACTGTAGCCGGTAAGTTAACGAGCGATCCGTTTACTACACGGCTTTACTGTAGCCGGTAAGTTAACGAGCGATCCGTTTACTACACGACTTTACTGTAGCCGGTAAGTTAACGAGCGATCCGTTTACTACACGACTTTACTGTAGCCGGTAAGTTAACGAGCGATCCGTTTACTACACGGCTTTACTGTAGCCGGTAAGTTAACGAGCGATCCGTTTACTACACGGCTTTACTGTAGCCGGTAAGTTAACGAGCGATCCGTTTACTACACGACTTTACTGTAGTCGGTAAGTTAACGAGCGATCCGTTTACTACACGACTTTACTGTAGCCGGTAAGTTAACGAGCGATCCGTTTACTACACGACTTTACTGTAGCCGGTAAGTTAACGAGCGATCCGTTTACTACACGGCTTTACTGTAGCCGGTAAGTTAACGAGCGATCCGTTTACTACACGACTTTACTGTAGCCGGTAAGTTAACGAGCGATCCGTTTACTACACGACTTTACTGTAGCCGGTAAGTTAACGAGCGATCCGTTTACTACACGACTTTACTGTAGCCGGTAAGTTAATGAGCGATCCGTTTACTACACGGCTTTACCGGTAAGTTAATGAGCGATCCGTTTACTACACGGCTTTACTGTAGCCGGTAAGTTAACGAGCGATCCGTTTACTACACGGCTTTACTGTAGCCGGTAAGTTAACAAGCGATCCGTTTACTACACGGCTTTACTGTAGCCGGTAAGTTAATGAGCGATCCGTTTACTACACGGCTTTACCGGTAAGTTAATGAGCGATCCGTTTACTACACGGCTTTACTGTAGCCGGTAAGTTAACGAGCGATCCGTTTACTACACGGCTTTACTGTAGCCGGTAAGTTAACAAGCGATCCGTTTACTACACGGCTTTACTGTAGCCGGTAAGTTAATGAGCGATCCGTTTACTACACGACTTTACTGTAGCCGGTAAGTTAACGAGCGATCCGTTTACTACACGACTTTACTGTAGCCGGTAAGTTAACGAGCGATCCGTTTACTACACGACTTTACTGTAGCCGGTAAGTTACCGAGCGATCCGTTTACTACACGACTTTACTGTAGCCGGTAAGTTAATGAGCGATCCGTTTACTACACGACTTTACTGTAGCCGGTAAGTTAACGAGCGATCCGTTTACTACACGACTTTACTGTAGCCGGTAAGTTACCGAGCGATCCGTTTACTACACGGCTTTACTGTAGCCGGTAAGTTAACGAGCGATCCGTTTACTACACGGCTTTACTGTAGCCGGTAAGTTAATGAGCGATCCGTTTACTACACGACTTTACTGTAGCCGGTAAGTTAACGAGCGATCCGTTTACTACACGGCTTTACTGTAGCCGGTAAGTTAATGAGCGATCCGTTTACTACACGACTTTACTGTAGCCGGTAAGTTAACGAGCGATCCGTTTACTACACGACTTTACTGTAGCCGGTAAGTTACCGAGCGATCCGTTTACTACACGGCTTTACTGTAGCCGGTAAGTTAACGAGCGATCCGTTTACTACACGGCTTTACTGTAGCCGGTAAGTTAACGAGCGATCCGTTTACTACACGACTTTACTGTAGCCGGTAAGTTACCGAGCGATCCGTTTACTACACGGCTTTACTGTAGCCGGTAAGTTAACGAGCGATCCGTTTACTACACGACTTTACTGTAGCCGGTAAGTTAATGAGCGATCCGTTTACTACACGGCTTTACCGGTAAGTTAATGAGCGATCCGTTTACTACACGGCTTTACTGTAGCCGGTAAGTTAACGAGCGATCCGTTTACTACACGGCTTTACTGTAGCCGGTAAGTTAACAAGCGATCCGTTTACTACACGACTTTACTGTAGCCGGTAAGTTAACGAGCGATCCGTTTACTACACGGCTTTACTGTAGCCGGTAAGTTAACGAGCGATCCGTTTACTACACGACTTTACCGGTAAGTTAACGAGCGATCCGTTTACTACACGACTTTACTGTAGCCGGTAAGTTAACGAGCGATCCGTTTACTACACGGCTTTACCGGTGAGTTACCGAGCGATCCATTTACTACACGGCTTTACCGGTAAGTTAATGAGCGATCCGTTTACTACACGGCTTTACTGTAGCCGGTAAGTTAACGAGCGATCCGTTTACTACACGGCTTTACTGTAGCCGGTAAGTTAACAAGCGATCCGTTTACTACACGGCTTTACTGTAGCCGGTAAGTTAATGAGCGATCCGTTTACTACACGACTTTACTGTAGCCGGTAAGTTAACGAGCGATCCGTTTACTACACGACTTTACTGTAGCCGGTAAGTTAACGAGCGATCCGTTTACTACACGACTTTACTGTAGCCGGTAAGTTACCGAGCGATCCGTTTACTACACGACTTTACTGTAGCCGGTAAGTTAATGAGCGATCCGTTTACTACACGACTTTACTGTAGCCGGTAAGTTAACGAGCGATCCGTTTACTACACGACTTTACTGTACCGGTAAGTTACCGAGCGATCCGTTTACTACACGGCTTTACTGTAGCCGGTAAGTTAACGAGCGATCCGTTTACTACACGGCTTTACTGTAGCCGGTAAGTTAATGAGCGATCCGTTTACTACACGACTTTACTGTAGCCGGTAAGTTAACGAGCGATCCGTTTACTACACGGCTTTACTGTAGCCGGTAAGTTAATGAGCGATCCGTTTACTACACGACTTTACTGTAGCCGGTAAGTTAACGAGCGATCCGTTTACTACACGACTTTACTGTAGCCGGTAAGTTACCGAGCGATCCGTTTACTACACGGCTTTACTGTAGCCGGTAAGTTAACGAGCGATCCGTTTACTACACGGCTTTACTGTAGCCGGTAAGTTAACGAGCGATCCGTTTACTACACGACTTTACTGTAGCCGGTAAGTTACCGAGCGATCCGTTTACTACACGGCTTTACTGTAGCCGGTAAGTTAACGAGCGATCCGTTTACTACACGACTTTACTGTAGCCGGTAAGTTAACGAGCGATCCGTTTACTACACGACTTTACTGTAGCCGGTAAGTTACCGAGCGATCCGTTTACTACACGGCTTTACTGTAGCCGGTAAGTTAACGAGCGATCCGTTTACTACACGGCTTTACTGTAGCCGGTAAGTTAACGAGCGATCCGTTTACTACACGGCTTTACTGTAGCCGGTAAGTTAACGAGCGATCCGTTTACTACACGGCTTTACTGTAGCCGGTAAGTTAACGAGCGATCCGTTTACTACACGACTTTACTGTAGCCGGTAAGTTAACGAGCGATCCGTTTACTACACGGCTTTACTGTAGCCGGTAAGTTAATGAGCGATCCGTTTGCTACACGACTTTACTGTAGCCGGTAAGTTAACGAGCGATCCGTTTACTACACGGCTTTACTGTAGCCGGTAAGTTAACGAGCGATCCGTTTACTACACGACTTTACTGTAGCCGGTAAGTTAACGAGCGATCCGTTTACTACACGGCTTTACTGTAGCCGGTAAGTTAACAAGCGATCCGTTTACTACACGGCTTTACCGGTGAGTTACCGAGCGATCCATTTACTACACGGCTTTACTGTAGCCGGTAAGTTAACGAGCGATCCGTTTACTACACGGCTTTACTGTAGCCGGTAAGTTAACGAGCGATCCGTTTACTACACGACTTTACTGTAGCCGGTAAGTTAACGAGCGATCCGTTTACTACACGACTTTACTGTAGCCGGTAAGTTAACGAGCGATCCGTTTACTACACGGCTTTACTGTAGCCGGTAAGTTAACGAGCGATCCGTTTACTACACGACTTTACCGGTAAGTTAACGAGCGATCCGTTTACTACACGACTTTACTGTAGCCGGTAAGTTAACGAGCGATCCGTTTACTACACGACTTTACTGTAGCCGGTAAGTTAACGAGCGATCCGTTTACTACACGGCTTTACCGGTGAGTTACCGAGCGATCCATTTACTACACGGCTTTACTGTAGCCGGTAAGTTAACGAGCGATCCGTTTACTACACGACTTTACTGTAGCCGGTAAGTTAACGAGCGATCCGTTTACTACACGGCTTTACTGTAGCCGGTAAGTTAACGAGCGATCCGTTTACTACACGACTTTACTGTAGCCGGTAAGTTAACGAGCGATCCGTTTACTACACGACTTTACTGTAGCCGGTAAGTTAACGAGCGATCCGTTTACTACACGACTTTACTGTAGCCGGTAAGTTAACGAGCGATCCGTTTACTACACGACTTTACTGTAGCCGGTAAGTTAACGAGCGATCCGTTTACTACACGGCTTTACTGTAGCCGGTAAGTTAACGAGCGATCCGTTTACTACACGACTTTACTGTAGCCGGTAAGTTAACGAGCGATCCGTTTACTACACGACTTTACTGTAGTCGGTAAGTTAACGAGCGATCCGTTTACTACACGACTTTACTGTAGCCGGTAAGTTAACGAGCGATCCGTTTACTACATGACTTTACTGTAGCCGGTAAGTTAACGAGCGATCCGTTTACTACACGACTTTACCGGTAAGTTAATGAGCGATCCGTTTACTACACGACTTTACTGTAGCCGGTAAGTTAACGAGCGATCCGTTTACTACACGACTTTACTGTAGCCGGTAAGTTAACGAGCGATCCGTTTACTACACGACTTTACTGTAGCCGGTAAGTTAACGAGCGATCCGTTTACTACACGACTTTACTGTAGCCGGTAAGTTAACGAGCGATCCGTTTACTACACGACTTTACTGTAACCGGTAAGTTAACGAGCGATCCGTTTACTACACGACTTTACTGTAGCCGGTAAGTTAACGAGCGATCCGTTTACTACACGACTTTACTGTAGCCGGTAAGTTAACGAGCGATCCGTTTACTACACGACTTTACTGTAGTCGGTAAGTTAACGAGCGATCCGTTTACTACACGACTTTACTGTAGCCGGTAAGTTAACGAGCGATCCGTTTACTACACGGCTTTACTGTAGCCGGTAAGTTAACGAGCGATCCGTTTACTACATGGCTTTACTGTAGCCGGTAAGTTAACGAGCGATCCGTTTACTACATGGCTTTACTGTAGCCGGTAAGTTAACGAGCGATCCGTTTACTACACGACTTTACCGGTAAGTTAATGAGCGATCCGTTTACTACATGGCTTTACTGTAGCCGGTAAGTTAACGAGCGATCCGTTTACTACCCGACTTTACTGTAGCCGGTAAGTTAACGAGCGATCCGTTTACTACATGGCTTTACTGTAGCCGGTAAGTTAACGAGCGATCCGTTTACTACATGGCTTTACTGTAGCCGGTAAGTTAACGAGCGATCCGTTTACTACACGGCTTTACTGTAGCCGGTAAGTTAACGAGCGATCCGTTTACTACATGGCTTTACTGTAGCCGGTAAGTTAACGAGCGATCCGTTTACTACATGGCTTTACTGTAGCCGGTAAGTTAACGAGCGATCCGTTTACTACCCGACTTTACTGTAGCCGGTAAGTTAACGAGCGATCCGTTTACTACACGACTTTACTGTAGCCGGTAAGTTAACGAGCGATCCGTTTACTACCCGACTTTACTGTAGCCGGTAAGTTAACGAGCGATCCGTTTACTACACGGCTTTACTGTAGCCGGTAAGTTAACGAGCGATCCGTTTACTACACGACTTTACTGTAGTCGGTAAGTTAACGAGCGATCCGTTTACTACACGACTTTACTGTAGCCGGTAAGTTAACGAGCGATCCGTTTACTACATGACTTTACTGTAGCCGGTAAGTTAACGAGCGATCCGTTTACTACACGACTTTACCGGTAAGTTAATGAGCGATCCGTTTACTACACGGCTTTACTGTAGCCGGTAAGTTAACGAGCGATCCGTTTACTACACGACTTTACTGTAGTCGGTAAGTTAACGAGCGATCCGTTTACTACACGACTTTACTGTAGCCGCTAAGTTAACGAGCGATCCGTTTACTACACGGCTTTACTGTAGCCGCTAAGTTAACGAGCGATCCGTTTACTACACGGCTTTACTGTAGCCGGTAAGTTAACGAGCGATCCGTTTACTACACGACTTTACTGTAACCGGTAAGTTAACGAGCGATCCGTTTACTACACGGCTTTACTGTAGCCGGTAAGTTAACGAGCGATCCGTTTACTACACGGCTTTACTGTAGCCGGTAAGTTAACGAGCGATCCGTTTACTACACGGCTTTACTGTAGCCGGTAAGTTAACGAGCGATCCGTTTACTACACGGCTTTACTGTAGCCGGTAAGTTAATGAGCGATCCGTTTACTACACGGCTTTACTGTAGCCGGTAAGTTAACGAGCGATCCGTTTACTACACGACTTTACTGTAACCGGTAAGTTAACGAGCGATCCGTTTACTACATGGCTTTACTGTAGCCGGTAAGTTAACGAGCGATCCGTTTACTACACGGCTTTACTGTAGCCGGTAAGTTAATGAGCGATCCGTTTACTACACGGCTTTACTGTAGCCGGTAAGTTAACGAGCGATCCGTTTACTACACGACTTTACTGTAACCGGTAAGTTAACGAGCGATCCGTTTACTACACGACTTTACTGTAGCCGGTAAGTTAATGAGCGATCCGTTTACTACACGGCTTTACTGTAGCCGGTAAGTTAACGAGCGATCCGTTTACTACACGACTTTACTGTAGCCGGTAAGTTAATGAGCGATCCGTTTACTACACGGCTTTACCGGTAAGTTAATGAGCGATCCGTTTACTACACGGCTTTACTGTAGCCGGTAAGTTAACGAGCGATCCGTTTACTACACGGCTTTACTGTAGCCGGTAAGTTAACAAGCGATCCGTTTACTACACGACTTTACTGTAGCCGGTAAGTTAACGAGCGATCCGTTTACTACACGGCTTTACTGTAGCCGGTAAGTTAACGAGCGATCCGTTTACTACACGACTTTACTGTAACCGGTAAGTTAACGAGCGATCCGTTTACTACACGACTTTACTGTAGCCGGTAAGTTAATGAGCGATCCGTTTACTACACGGCTTTACTGTAGCCGGTAAGTTAACGAGCGATCCGTTTACTACACGACTTTACTGTAGCCGGTAAGTTAATGAGCGATCCGTTTACTACACGGCTTTACCGGTAAGTTAATGAGCGATCCGTTTACTACACGGCTTTACTGTAGCCGGTAAGTTAACGAGCGATCCGTTTACTACACGGCTTTACTGTAGCCGGTAAGTTAACAAGCGATCCGTTTACTACACGACTTTACTGTAGCCGGTAAGTTAACGAGCGATCCGTTTACTACACGGCTTTACTGTAGCCGGTAAGTTAACGAGCGATCCGTTTACTACACGACTTTACCGGTAAGTTAACGAGCGATCCGTTTACTACACGACTTTACTGTAGCCGGTAAGTTAACGAGCGATCCGTTTACTACACGGCTTTACCGGTGAGTTACCGAGCGATCCATTTACTACACGGCTTTACCGGTAAGTTAATGAGCGATCCGTTTACTACACGGCTTTACTGTAGCCGGTAAGTTAACGAGCGATCCGTTTACTACACGGCTTTACTGTAGCCGGTAAGTTAACAAGCGATCCGTTTACTACACGGCTTTACTGTAGCCGGTAAGTTAATGAGCGATCCGTTTACTACACGACTTTACTGTAGCCGGTAAGTTAACGAGCGATCCGTTTACTACACGACTTTACTGTAGCCGGTAAGTTAACGAGCGATCCGTTTACTACACGACTTTACTGTAGCCGGTAAGTTACCGAGCGATCCGTTTACTACACGACTTTACTGTAGCCGGTAAGTTAATGAGCGATCCGTTTACTACACGACTTTACTGTAGCCGGTAAGTTAACGAGCGATCCGTTTACTACACGACTTTACTGTACCGGTAAGTTACCGAGCGATCCGTTTACTACACGGCTTTACTGTAGCCGGTAAGTTAACGAGCGATCCGTTTACTACACGGCTTTACTGTAGCCGGTAAGTTAATGAGCGATCCGTTTACTACACGACTTTACTGTAGCCGGTAAGTTAACGAGCGATCCGTTTACTACACGGCTTTACTGTAGCCGGTAAGTTAATGAGCGATCCGTTTACTACACGACTTTACTGTAGCCGGTAAGTTAACGAGCGATCCGTTTACTACACGACTTTACTGTAGCCGGTAAGTTACCGAGCGATCCGTTTACTACACGGCTTTACTGTAGCCGGTAAGTTAACGAGCGATCCGTTTACTACACGGCTTTACTGTAGCCGGTAAGTTAACGAGCGATCCGTTTACTACACGACTTTACTGTAGCCGGTAAGTTACCGAGCGATCCGTTTACTACACGGCTTTACTGTAGCCGGTAAGTTAACGAGCGATCCGTTTACTACACGACTTTACTGTAGCCGGTAAGTTAACGAGCGATCCGTTTACTACACGACTTTACTGTAGCCGGTAAGTTACCGAGCGATCCGTTTACTACACGGCTTTACTGTAGCCGGTAAGTTAACGAGCGATCCGTTTACTACACGGCTTTACTGTAGCCGGTAAGTTAACGAGCGATCCGTTTACTACACGGCTTTACTGTAGCCGGTAAGTTAACGAGCGATCCGTTTACTACACGGCTTTACTGTAGCCGGTAAGTTAACGAGCGATCCGTTTACTACACGACTTTACTGTAGCCGGTAAGTTAACGAGCGATCCGTTTACTACACGGCTTTACTGTAGCCGGTAAGTTAATGAGCGATCCGTTTGCTACACGACTTTACTGTAGCCGGTAAGTTAACGAGCGATCCGTTTACTACACGGCTTTACTGTAGCCGGTAAGTTAACGAGCGATCCGTTTACTACACGACTTTACTGTAGCCGGTAAGTTAACGAGCGATCCGTTTACTACACGGCTTTACTGTAGCCGGTAAGTTAACAAGCGATCCGTTTACTACACGGCTTTACCGGTGAGTTACCGAGCGATCCATTTACTACACGGCTTTACTGTAGCCGGTAAGTTAACGAGCGATCCGTTTACTACACGGCTTTACTGTAGCCGGTAAGTTAACGAGCGATCCGTTTACTACACGACTTTACTGTAGCCGGTAAGTTAACGAGCGATCCGTTTACTACACGACTTTACTGTAGCCGGTAAGTTAACGAGCGATCCGTTTACTACACGGCTTTACTGTAGCCGGTAAGTTAACGAGCGATCCGTTTACTACACGACTTTACCGGTAAGTTAACGAGCGATCCGTTTACTACACGACTTTACTGTAGCCGGTAAGTTAACGAGCGATCCGTTTACTACACGACTTTACTGTAGCCGGTAAGTTAACGAGCGATCCGTTTACTACACGGCTTTACCGGTGAGTTACCGAGCGATCCATTTACTACACGGCTTTACTGTAGCCGGTAAGTTAACGAGCGATCCGTTTACTACACGACTTTACTGTAGCCGGTAAGTTAACGAGCGATCCGTTTACTACACGGCTTTACTGTAGCCGGTAAGTTAACGAGCGATCCGTTTACTACACGACTTTACTGTAGCCGGTAAGTTAACGAGCGATCCGTTTACTACACGACTTTACTGTAGCCGGTAAGTTAACGAGCGATCCGTTTACTACACGACTTTACTGTAGCCGGTAAGTTAACGAGCGATCCGTTTACTACACGACTTTACTGTAGCCGGTAAGTTAACGAGCGATCCGTTTACTACACGGCTTTACTGTAGCCGGTAAGTTAACGAGCGATCCGTTTACTACACGACTTTACTGTAGCCGGTAAGTTAACGAGCGATCCGTTTACTACACGACTTTACTGTAGTCGGTAAGTTAACGAGCGATCCGTTTACTACACGACTTTACTGTAGCCGGTAAGTTAACGAGCGATCCGTTTACTACATGACTTTACTGTAGCCGGTAAGTTAACGAGCGATCCGTTTACTACACGACTTTACCGGTAAGTTAATGAGCGATCCGTTTACTACACGACTTTACTGTAGCCGGTAAGTTAACGAGCGATCCGTTTACTACACGACTTTACTGTAGCCGGTAAGTTAACGAGCGATCCGTTTACTACACGACTTTACTGTAGCCGGTAAGTTAACGAGCGATCCGTTTACTACACGACTTTACTGTAGCCGGTAAGTTAACGAGCGATCCGTTTACTACACGACTTTACTGTAACCGGTAAGTTAACGAGCGATCCGTTTACTACACGACTTTACTGTAGCCGGTAAGTTAACGAGCGATCCGTTTACTACACGACTTTACTGTAGCCGGTAAGTTAACGAGCGATCCGTTTACTACACGACTTTACTGTAGTCGGTAAGTTAACGAGCGATCCGTTTACTACACGACTTTACTGTAGCCGGTAAGTTAACGAGCGATCCGTTTACTACACGGCTTTACTGTAGCCGGTAAGTTAACGAGCGATCCGTTTACTACATGGCTTTACTGTAGCCGGTAAGTTAACGAGCGATCCGTTTACTACATGGCTTTACTGTAGCCGGTAAGTTAACGAGCGATCCGTTTACTACACGACTTTACCGGTAAGTTAATGAGCGATCCGTTTACTACATGGCTTTACTGTAGCCGGTAAGTTAACGAGCGATCCGTTTACTACCCGACTTTACTGTAGCCGGTAAGTTAACGAGCGATCCGTTTACTACATGGCTTTACTGTAGCCGGTAAGTTAACGAGCGATCCGTTTACTACATGGCTTTACTGTAGCCGGTAAGTTAACGAGCGATCCGTTTACTACACGGCTTTACTGTAGCCGGTAAGTTAACGAGCGATCCGTTTACTACATGGCTTTACTGTAGCCGGTAAGTTAACGAGCGATCCGTTTACTACATGGCTTTACTGTAGCCGGTAAGTTAACGAGCGATCCGTTTACTACCCGACTTTACTGTAGCCGGTAAGTTAACGAGCGATCCGTTTACTACACGACTTTACTGTAGCCGGTAAGTTAACGAGCGATCCGTTTACTACCCGACTTTACTGTAGCCGGTAAGTTAACGAGCGATCCGTTTACTACACGGCTTTACTGTAGCCGGTAAGTTAACGAGCGATCCGTTTACTACACGACTTTACTGTAGTCGGTAAGTTAACGAGCGATCCGTTTACTACACGACTTTACTGTAGCCGGTAAGTTAACGAGCGATCCGTTTACTACATGACTTTACTGTAGCCGGTAAGTTAACGAGCGATCCGTTTACTACACGACTTTACCGGTAAGTTAATGAGCGATCCGTTTACTACACGGCTTTACTGTAGCCGGTAAGTTAACGAGCGATCCGTTTACTACACGACTTTACTGTAGTCGGTAAGTTAACGAGCGATCCGTTTACTACACGACTTTACTGTAGCCGCTAAGTTAACGAGCGATCCGTTTACTACACGGCTTTACTGTAGCCGCTAAGTTAACGAGCGATCCGTTTACTACACGGCTTTACTGTAGCCGGTAAGTTAACGAGCGATCCGTTTACTACACGACTTTACTGTAACCGGTAAGTTAACGAGCGATCCGTTTACTACACGGCTTTACTGTAGCCGGTAAGTTAACGAGCGATCCGTTTACTACACGGCTTTACTGTAGCCGGTAAGTTAACGAGCGATCCGTTTACTACACGGCTTTACTGTAGCCGGTAAGTTAACGAGCGATCCGTTTACTACACGGCTTTACTGTAGCCGGTAAGTTAATGAGCGATCCGTTTACTACACGGCTTTACTGTAGCCGGTAAGTTAACGAGCGATCCGTTTACTACACGACTTTACTGTAACCGGTAAGTTAACGAGCGATCCGTTTACTACATGGCTTTACTGTAGCCGGTAAGTTAACGAGCGATCCGTTTACTACACGGCTTTACTGTAGCCGGTAAGTTAATGAGCGATCCGTTTACTACACGGCTTTACTGTAGCCGGTAAGTTAACGAGCGATCCGTTTACTACACGACTTTACTGTAACCGGTAAGTTAACGAGCGATCCGTTTACTACACGACTTTACTGTAGCCGGTAAGTTAACGAGCGATCCGTTTACTACACGTCTTTACTGTAGCCGGTAAGTTAACGAGCGATCCGTTTACTACACGGCTTTACTGTAGTCGGTAAGTTAACGAGCGATCCGTTTACTACACGACTTTACTGTAGCCGGTAAGTTAACGAGCGATCCGTTTACTGAACGGCTTTACTGTAGCCGGTAAGTTAACGAGCGATCCGTTTACTGAACGGCTTTACTGTAGCCGGTAAGTTAACGAGCGATCCGTTTACTACACGACTTTACTGTAGCCGGTAAGTTAACGAGCGATCCGTTTACTACACGACTTTACTGTAGCCGGTAAGTTAACGAGCGATCCGTTTACTACACGACTTTACTGTAGCCGGTAAGTTAACGAGCGATCCGTTTACTACACGACTTTACTGTAGCCGGTAAGTTAACGAGCGATCCGTTTACTACACGACTTTACTGTAGCCGGTAAGTTAACGAGCGATCCGTTTACTACACGACTTTACTGTAGCCGGTAAGTTAACGAGCGATCCGTTTACTACACGACTTTACTGTAGCCGGTAAGTTAACGAGCGATCCGTTTACTACACGACTTTACTGTAGCCGGTAAGTTAACGAGCGATCCGTTTACTACACGACTTTACTGTAACCGGTAAGTTAACGAGCGATCCGTTTACTACACGACTTTACTGTAACCGGTAAGTTAACGAGCGATCCGTTTACTACACGACTTTACTGTAGCCGGTAAGTTAACGAGCGATCCGTTTACTACACGACTTTACTGTAGCCGGTAAGTTAACGAGCGATCCGTTTACTACACGACTTTACTGTAGCCGGTAAGTTAACGAGCGATCCGTTTACTACACGACTTTACTGTAGCCGGTAAGTTAACGAGCGATCCGTTTACTACACGACTTTACTGTAGCCGGTAAGTTAACGAGCGATCCGTTTACTACACGACTTTACTGTAGCCGGTAAGTTAACGAGCGATCCGTTTACTACACGACTTTACTGTAACCGGTAAGTTAACGAGCGATCCGTTTACTACACGACTTTACTGTAGCCGGTAAGTTAACGAGCGATCCGTTTACTACACGACTTTACTGTAGCCGGTAAGTTAACGAGCGATCCGTTTACTACACGACTTTACTGTAGCCGGTAAGTTAACGAGCGATCCGTTTACTACACGACTTTACTGTAGCCGGTAAGTTAACGAGCGATCCGTTTACTACACGACTTTACTGTAGCCGGTAAGTTAACGAGCGATCCGTTTACTACACGACTTTACTGTAGCCGGTAAGTTAACGAGCGATCCGTTTACTACACGACTTTACTGTAGCCGGTAAGTTAATGAGCGATCCGTAGGTTTAGCTCCTTGCTCCTTTGAGGGCTATGTATTATGGCGACCAAATGGAGATTATTAGTGTAAAAAGGCTTGTAAATGGGGTGAGTACTACCATGTCCAGTCGATGGTAATACATCCTGTGCACTAACTATTCGTAAATTACCAAGTTTATAGCACTGGACAACCCCTTCAAGTGACCGACCACGAACAGCATCTACGGGAGGCAATCAAGGAGCAATCCATGGTGCAGGCTGTCAAATACACTCTACAACAGAGGAGGCAGCAGTCTCAGCGCTCTCACCAGCCTGCTAACGAACTGTCCAACGTGCTGTATCCCACAAGATCGGAGGATGGCTTACGCACAGCCATCCACCCTAGATCACACAGATCTGAGTCCTGATGAATTTCGGGACGGACTGGCCCTGAGGTATGGTCTCACCCCGCCGGGTCTTTCAGCGAAGTGCGAAGGTTGTGGAGATGCATTTTCCACCTCAAATGCTCTAAGCTGCAAGTCTGGCGGGTTGATTATTAAGCGCCATGATGAGGTGCGGGAGGTCTTTGGGGACCTCATCGCCGATGTGGTCGGCAGCTCCAGCGTGGAGCGCGAGGTGACCCTCTCCCGGGGGCACCTGGACAGAGACCAGAGAGGGCCGTGAGGTGGGGGGAGTGTGGGCAGACCTGGTTGCATGGGGGGTCTGGGTGAACCAACGAGTCGCTTCATTTGACATAGCCGTTATTAACGCGGACGCGACTTCGTACACTCAAACCAACCGTTCGACCACCGATGGCATCTGGTGCACCGAGACCCAGATTCTAATCCGCCATCTCGCAGAAACGCTTGTCACTAAGCGGGATGGCATGCGTGACAGGGGTCTCGCGTGTGTATTGGGGGGCATTCGGCGTTGATTGCTCTTCGCAGTCCTTCACTCCAGCTCCCTCTGCCTGTGAGGGGGTCGACGACCTTGGCATGGCCTAGGGTTTGGTGATGGTGCAGGGTTACGGGGCTACAATCTGGCCAGGCAGTTCTAATGACGTAGTGGATTGTGCCATAACCGTGGATGACGAACTCAAATGTAGGGATGCGTGACTTCTGGTTACAGATGATACTTCCGGCTGAACTCGTACACTAACTATAAACTTAACTGGTTGAATTATCCATGTGCTGAATGATATTATATTAGAATTTTATTATAGTTTATAGCACATTGAAAGGTAACAACGAAATATATCTAAAAGTTTGGCCCTTCCCAAGATAAATCCTGGCTACGCTACGCCCGTGATACAATAATACACACTGGGTGGGAACTTTTATTATTATTATTATAATTTATTTTATTGCATGAAACTCCAAAGTAAAATTATGAGGCAGCACAGCTGATGATTGGCGGAAAGAGCCCTCTCCAGATCTACCTACAGTACCTACGACCTACGTAACACACACACAACTAACATAAATACAGTAGATTTAATTTACACTGTGTGTAAACTGCTAATAATCAACGAAACGAACAAGTTACACATTTTCATCATCGTCCAGAATATTTCGATTACTCACACTTACATCAATATTTCATATTATTGTTACAGGAAAGAAACTTGTTGTTAAAGTTGATGCGAAAACGAAAGTTCTTCTAGAGGAGTACAAAGCGAAAAAACGTGTCGACGATGGAAAACCACCGCTGAGACGGAAACTGAAAATTCGTGGAGACAAGGATGAGACGCGGGAGGAGGTTAGTAGTACCGGTACAGACATCGACTCCCACCTATCGGAGGAGGTTAGTAGTACCGGTACGGACATCGACTCCCTCCTATCGGAGGAGATTAGTAGTAGCGGTACGGACATCGACTCCCTCCTATCGGAGGAGATTAGTAGTAGCGGTACGGACATCGACTCGCTCCTATCGGAGGAGGTTAGTAGTACCAGTACGGACATCGACTCCCTCCTATCGGAGGAGGTTAGTAGTACCAGTACGGACATCGACTCCCACCTATTGGAGGAGGTTAGTAGTAGCGGTACGGACATCGACTCCCACCTATCGGAGGAGGTTAGTAGTTGCGGTACGGACATTGACTCCCACCTATCGGAGGAGGTTAGTAGTACTGGTACGGACATCGACTCCCACCTATCGGAGGAGGTTAGTAGTAGCAGTACGGACATCGACTCCCACCTATCGGAGGAGGTTAGTAGTAGCGGTACGGACATCGACTCCCACCTATTGGAGGAGGTTAGTAGTTTCGGTACGGACATCGACTCCCACCTATCGGAGGAGGTTAGTAGTAGCGGTACGGACATCGACTCCCACCTATCGGAGGAGGTTAGTAGTTGCGGTACGGACATTGACTCCCACCTATCGGAGGAGGTTAGTAGTACTGGTACGGACATCGACTCCCACCTATCGGAGGAGGTTAGTAGTAGCAGTACGGACATCGACTCCCACCTATCGGAGGAGGTTAGTAGTAGCGGTACGGACATCGACTCCCACCTATTGGAGGAGGTTAGTAGTTTCGGTACGGACATCGACTCCCACCTATTGGAGGAGGTTAGTAGTTTCGGTACGGACATCGACTCCCACCTATTGGAGGAGGTTAGTAGTTTCGGTACGGACATCGACTCCCACCTATCGGAGGAGGTTAGTAGTACCGGTACGGACATCGACTCCCACCTATCGGAGGAGGTTAGTAGCACCGGTACGGACATCGACTCCCACCTATCGGAGGAGGTTAGTAGTACCAGTACGGACATCGACTCCCACCTATCGGGGGAGGTTAGTAGTAGCGGTACGGACATCGACTCCCACCTATCGGAGGAGGTTAGTAGGACCGGTACGGACATCGACTCCCACCTATCGGAGGAGGTTAGTAGTACCGGTACGGACATTGACTCCCACCTATCGGAGGAGGTTAGTAGTACCGGTACGGACATCGACTCCCACCTATCGGAGGAGGTTAGTAGTACCGGTACGGACATCGACTCCCACCTATCGGAGGAGGTTAGTAGTTGCGGTACGGACATCGACTCCCTCCTATCGGATGAGGTTAGTAGCACCGGTATGGACATCGACTCCCACCTATCGGAGGAGGTTAGTAGCACCGGTATGGACATCGACTCCCACCTATCGGAGGAGGTTAGTAGTAGCGGTACGGACATCGACTCCCACCTATCGGAGGAGGTTAGTAGCACCGGTACGGACATCGACTCCCACCTATCGGATGGGGTTAGTAGTACCGGTACGGACATCGACTCCCACCTATCGGATGAGGTTAGTAGTATCGGTACGGACATCGACTCCCACCTATCGGAGGAGGTTAGTAGCACCGGTATGGACATCGACTCCCACCTATCGGATGAGGTTAGTAGTATCGGTACGGACATCGACTCCCACCTATCGGATGGGGTTAGTAGTACCGGTACGGACATCGACTCCCACCTATCGGATGAGGTTAGTAGTATCGGTACGGACATCGACTCCCACCTATCGGAGGAGGTTAGTAGCACCGGAGTAGTAGGCATAACAACGTGATTGAGACAGCGTCTGCCATAGTCTACCATGTTAAAGAATTTGCCGAACGGCTCTTGCCCCGCCTACTTACTATGATTACTATTGTTGCCCCACCCACTTACTATGGTTACCATGGTTACCATTGTGCATATGTAACATATGTCACCACTGTGTATATATGTGACATACACGGTATAAGACCAGTTTGCAGGCGTGCCCCGCCTACTTACTATGATTACTATTGTTGCCCCACCCACTTACTATGGTTACCATGGTTACCATTCTTGACCCCGCCATGGTTACTATGGTTACCATTGTGCATCCGCAATAGGTAAAACCCAATATAGTAAGTGGGTTGCAGACGTTTGTTATTATAAAAGTCTTTAACATGATTTGATTATTCTACCTATGGGGCGAGCCATGAAGTGAGTGATAGCGTCGAAGTGTGAGTGATAGCGCCGAAGTAAGGTTATGACGCAACAACTAAAAAAGGTAAATAAACACAGACTTATGGGGGCGAGCCGTGAAGTGAGTTCTTCCTCACCCACAACATCATTACCACTACCACCATCACCCGACGTCCCCTTCATTCCTTTCCAACATTGAAAAAATGGGGCGAGCCATGAAGCGAGTGAAGCCTTAGCATATGGGCGCCATTAATGAGTTGTGGGGCGAGCTACGGCGAAGTAAGGTTATTGTATTTATAATATTATCATTATACCGACAAATTTGATTATTATACTTAA
>JAUCBJ010000362.1:0-45815 GCA_032718475.1 Nemertoderma westbladi | reverse complement strand
TTGGTATTCATTTGATTGCATAGGTCTTATTTCCAGATGGTTGGTATCCTTTTTTGATAGGGCAGCTCTTTCCTCACTTCTATTTCTTTTTCTGATGCTCTCGATCCATGACCCAAGGTACTGGAAGTTGTCAACTTTATTAGAGGATTATTATCAATTATGGTTAAGTTTCAATTTACATAAAAAGTCATGTATTCTGTCTTGGTAGCTTTTATATGCAATTCAACCTCCTTAGCAGCCCTTACCACTTTGTTCAGTAGAAGTGCATCTGCTAGTGCATTAGAAAGCAGGATGGTGGTATCCACAAAGTCAGTGTCTGCGACAGTAGTTGTCGGAAATCTGCTGCTTCTACATTCTTGTAGTTAGAGCCAAAAGACACTTTAAAAATGGAAAAAAGTATTATCATCTGATACTTGTAATCTGAAGTACAAAGCTTTCACTAGAACAAAGACCAATGTGCACTCCATCCAGTTGCCATATATTTCAAACAGGAAGATAAGCTGGAGAAAAAATCAAAGGCTTTGATATCTTCTGATACAGACATGATGCATCATTTGTGAATGTGCTTCTTAAACCTTTCTGGAGGCCTACTGGTACTTCTTAGGCACGAATTATGGCAATTAATTCTTAGGTGGCACCATAAACAAATGGTGTAGAGCCTGTCTTCAATGTCCATTGTCAGATTAGATTCTCACATTTGACAGCGTGTAAATGTTCTGTAAAGACGACATATCTAACATACACTTGAGTTCAGGGATCAGGTGACACAAGAAAAGGTTCCGAAGTAAACTTCTTTAATATAGATACTTATTGGAGTATAGCACTGTAAGCACTCCTCTTTCGACAGCTGCTACACCCAAATATAGGGAAGGGGGCACTACTCATACCCATAGTTTTGCTCCCAGTAAAGTAACTGGTATTTATTTTAGCGTCCCCAGTGGATGAAAGGCTGAGTGGATCCTGGCAGGGTTGAAACTACAACTAATAGATTGCAGGTATGGCTCAACAGTGGGACTGCACAATTATTCTGAGCCTACCATCTACTGTACCAATACTGGCAGACTGGTGAAATTGAATGATTTTGGAAACACACAACATGTTGCAGTGGAGATAGGGGGGGAAACTGGACGCAAATCCCGTCTTGGCGAATTAATATCCCGCCACAATGTTAAATTCTCAATATAGGGAAAGGAGCAGGTTACAGTGGCACGTTATTTTTAACCCAAAACAATAAACTAAACACAATAGAACAGGTTACAGTTTTATTTTTAAGAGTAATCAGCTGTTATTTGCGTCGAATTTCCCCTGGAGAGGGATGAATTTTTATTGCGTCCACCCCCCCCCCCCCCCCCCCCCCCCCCCCTATCTGTGCAGTGCCCACAAAATTTGCTTTCACACAGACAAACATGTAAAATAACACCCGGAGACAGTGACAGCTGTCTGCATCGTATTAATTGGCATTGAATGAGCCACAAAGCAAGGAATGAGAGCGAAATCTGACGTTGTGTCTGAATCTGAGCAGATTTATATATATTAGATAAATAGTAATGGACCAATTACACTGCTACAATTACACTGGTACACCTATTTGCGAGGAGCACTCCTGCAGGGGTTGTGGGTCGGAATTCGACACGAGTGGAAGTCATGGCCTCAGCTGCTTACACAATTATGGGAAATACACCCGTCATGCAGAGGCCAATGACATCATTCACCGTGCCCTCTCATCAGCCGGCATTACCTCCACCCTGGAGCCTCGAGGACTTTCACAAGACGGTAAGAAACCAGACGGTTTGACCTTTTCCCCTTGGTCCTCAGGCCGCCCACTCGTTTGGGACTTTACTTGCAGGGACACCCTCGCTCCTTCCTATCTACCGGAGACAAGTAAATCTGCAGGTGCAGCCGCTTCAATGGCAGAGACCAGTAAAGGAAATAAGTAAGCTGCGCTCCAGCACCACCACTTATTCCGCACTATTGCCTTAGAGACCTTAGGCCCAATCGGTGCAGAGGGCACCGCAGTACTGCAGGAGATAGGGCGGAGAATTGCCAAGGAAACAGGTGAGGTGAACCTAGGTCCACGGAATTCCTCTTCCAGCAGCTCTCAATCGCAGTGGTCAGAGGAAATGCGACATCTGTCCTAGGTACCACCCCCCACCAGGCGGGCCTTGATGAGGTATTCCTACTCTGAATCCAGGAATAACCTTACCCCCCCCCCCCCCCACACTTCGTTAAGATTTGTTTAGCTTCATATTTTGTTGTATAGGTACGATACAGAAAACTAAACATTAATTTCTGTTAGGATTTCACTCCAGCAATGTGTATTATGTATTATATATTATGTACTATGTGTTACTTATCACAATTAAACTGCCTTGTTGTATACCTTGTGGATATCAGTGGTAGAGCAGTGGCCATTTATAGACACCTATGACAAGACGTTTCCTCTCGCCTGGTGGCTTTATAGAACAACAAAATCACACACAGGCTGATCAGTTCCCTAATGGCGGCGGTGGCAAGCCAGTCTCATCCATATTGCTTGCTGGTTGGTGTTGGGTTTTGTGAGTTATAGCCACACTCCCATTACCTTGAATTCAAAAGTCCCAGAAGGTTGTGGATAACTGATGAGGAGGCATGCAAAGGCCAGGGGGTCAATTGTTAACATATTAAAGTTTACGTATGTGTCTGTCATATGCTTTTTGGAAATAAGGGTCTTCCCCAGCTAATGATAACGTGAAAACAGAGTTAATTTAATTTAATATATTGAGAGGCCTTTCGGGACTAATCCCCTCCTCCAGCATAATTAATAAACCAGAATCAAATAATAATAATTTCAATAAACAAGATACATTATAACGAACCTGTCTTTAGACTGGGTAGTTTTTCTCTAAAGCTGAGGCCAGCAAAAACATGATGGATGTATGTTTGTATGTATAACCACCAAATGGCTTCAAACCACTTGCTTGTATTGGAAAATTGTAAACACGACTATCAATTAGTATCTAGTTGTTGAATAAAAAAGTTGGGAACGATTCGATGCGCGATATTCGAAATATTAGCATTTATTATTATCAACATTATGGAACGCGAAATTAAATACCCACAACTACACTTTCACAGCTGAACAATCGTTTCACCACTTATTGTCAATTGGAGTTACATACATTAATTATATATCGTTAGTTATTGTTCTATCTCTATTCAGTCAGTTAGTGTAAATGTCAAGCAGTACATCATTTATATATCGTATGTATCTATAGGGCCTATTGTAATCGTTATAATACTGTCATCAACTCAGGCAAAGCTCAATTGTAATGTAAAGGCTTAGTAGGTTTTGTATATCTGGGACGTTTACAACAGCTGTCGATTAAACTAACAAAACCAGAAAACTGAACCAGGGTGCCAGCCGGGTACCAACGGCTGTTGGGTAGACTTAAGGAACATTTCACAAACTTTCATAGGAGGCTTGTACATGTACATTGTACATTATATTGGTTGCACCGATGATTTTATTAAGCTAACTGAGAATGTATTAGGTATAAATAATTAGTGTTCTTTATTTTATTTATCTAATACAGAAAGACCCCTCCGCAGAATAAACTGCTCTTTGGGGCTGTTTCCCAGGTTGCGGATATGGGTAACATTTCACACACCACAGTAATTGTGATTATGATTTGTTTGCCTAGGCGAATATGTATTACATTAGATGGGAGGCAGTTTTTTTGTAGATGCAAGTCATTCTTGGTTTGCAACTTCCAATCCCATCTGTTTCTTGGAGTCTGTTTAAGACAGGTTCGTTTAAAGCCATCTTGATGGCGTTCTAGTATGAGTATTGAAGTACAGGTAGGCCTCGAGTTACAGCACAACTAAACAATGTGACCTAATATATTATCCCAGTATCCCAGGCTATAATATCTGCGGTTGCACACAATATCTGAATACAGGAATGTATAATAATGTGAATTAGTAAGAAAAACCTTGCATACTGCAGTCGAGAGCAATACATTACTGGTATGACTAGGAGGACAGTAGAGCTACAGCACAATTAACCTCGTGCGCTGTCAGATAGCGGATATGAGGGGCTGTGCTACAGCCACCACTTGCCGAGGTCTGTAGAGAATTTAGGTCCAGGCCCGGTGGACATAAAAAGGCAACGGAATGGCTGAGTAAATAAATGGTTACACTTATAGCACTAGCGCATTATTTACAAGAGTACAATGGTGTATTTACAAAATTATTCACAACCCACATAGAATTCCTTATAAGCCATAGTAGCACGAAATCATATAACACTATAAATAGCCAATAGCTGTGTACTGTATAGTAATTGTAGGTGACATAAACTACTATTTCTATTTCTACTGTTTCCCCTACCTAGTATTGGTCCGGGTGTTCTTGACATCTGATCACATGCAACAGGCCATTTGATCTACAAGTAAAAAAAAAAAATTTAAAAAACCCGCAGATATTGTCCTGGGATACTGGGATAATATATTAGGTCACATTGTTTAGTTGTGCTGTAGCTCTAAGCCTACCTGTACTTCAAATTATTATTATTTGATTCTGGTTTGCCTGAAAGGGAATTTCTGGGATTAGTCCCGAAAGGCTGACACATATACTGACTGACACACAGATACTTTAAGAACGTTGTGGGTCCGATCCCGGCAACAGGGCCAAGGAACTACGATATTGTATAGTAATATAAATGTGTTTGATACACATGTTAAATGTATCCGGAAGTTAAATTGTAAGATGGTACCAAGATGGTGGTTGGTAGAGGCTTCAATCATCCTTACTAATTATTTGAATTGTATAATAATAATTATTAATGTATTATTGGAATGATGTACCTCGGAATTTTTCAAAGTTTCAGAGTGGTCGCCCTTCATTATTTTGTTTAGAATTTCACTCATCCAGATATATTTATAATTAAACTTCAGTTCCAATAACATTCCGCTAATTTAAGTTCTGCTCAACATTCGCCTATTTATAGAGAAATTTCAATATGGGAGTGGCTGGAGAAAATGGTAAGTAGAATTACAGAACATCTATTGGTTGGATTCTGTATGCTGAAATCTTTCTGTATGTGGGAATCATGAATTATGCATTAGGGCGTTTAGTTTTAGTATATAGTTTGCTACTGTATTCATTAATTAATGTATAAAATATATGTGATTTTAATATTCGCCAAACAACGTCTCCAAACATAATGTATTATAATAAATGTAGTGTACTTACAATAATGCGAGTCAACAAACGATATCGAGGAAGTACCTAAAATCCTATAATGTCATACTGTAAAGATAGAGAGATTCATCGACGTTGTTCGACCATGTCTTCTCTCTCACAATCTTTTCACAAAAACCAATCAAATTGTATTTAAAAAGCAATAAATATCAGTTGATTGTAGTTGAGCAAAAATATCCATTAGTGAAAAATACCACTTAGATACTGGATAGAGAAGCTTCAGATTTGATTCGAAGTTTTAATTCCTTGTAGCCAAAGTAAGTGAATAACTATTGTAAAACACAAATTAAAATTGAGCGATTTAATCCCCAAAATATAGAAAGGAATAAAGAGGGACAGTTCCTCCACTTCAATGCACCTTTTAATCTGCACACCAACCAAAAGGGACTAAACTACGTGAGATTGATGATAAATCATAATAGTAATTGAGAAATAATTTGTGTTTTATAAAATTATCTTATGTCGATGTAAAATTAATGAAATTTAATAATTTAAATAAAATATTATTTCATTAATTAACCATCAGCGAATTATTTTTAGCTAATTCTAAGGACTCACCGTGACCTACGACGTCCCAAGCCGATGCAAGGCCCCTAAATTTACTGTGCCAGTAATTTCTCGTAGATAAAATCCCTGAAACAATATGTCTAGCGCGACGCAAGTACTTGTCCTTAACTAAAATTATGTCCTCTTTCAAATGAGATAAATCAAATTGAATAGCTCCAGTAGTTTTTGAAATATGAGGAGTTCTTTGCACACATACCATAGCACAACTCCTTTCGGGATTGATAAAATTACTCAAAATACATCACACTTCAAAAACTTGTATAACCATTAAACCAGACTATGCTTTTTTGGTTTGTTGAATTCATTATTAGTAATCGAAAGTGAGATTAGTAACAAAGTTTTCATTTTCTATTTTTTAATTGGCATTAAAAGAGCACCAAAAGTGCAAGTATCTTAAAATTGTAAAGAGCCAAATGTGGTAATTTGGCCGTATAGTTTAGAAACTGAAGTTTTAGAATGTGCAGATTTCATTGGCAAGGTTTATACAATTTTGGATTTTTCGAAAATTTCCAATGTGTCAGTCGAAAAATATAATTGCCAGGCCAGTTCACTTATTTGTACTTCAGTACTGCAGGACTGATCCGGTAATGCAGTGTATTATTATTCCGTATGTTATTTCGACGCGCTAAACCTTTTGCTTCAAGAATTCTATCTAAGAGAAATAACTGGACCACTAAATTTAGGGGCTTAGCAGCAGCTTGGTGCGTCATATCTATAGTGTATAGGTCATGGACTCACAAATATAATACTGCTTTTTTTTAAGAACATTGTTGTTACTACGCAATCAGTGATCAGCTGACAGCAGCCAGCTGATCGGTAGGTTTCACCCCACAGATGAAGGTATTCTCAGGAGTCAGGAGGCCAAGCCAGGAAATGTTGAGAGAAATTCATAAAGAGAGACAGAACGAGTATTGAAATGAAGATAGAGGTCTGTAGGTAACTAGCCACTGGGAAGCAGCACCACAAACTTACCCCAATCACGTTTCTGCTTGTTGACAACGGGCTTGCGTGTTTGAATGTAATACATTTCAAGCTTTTGCAAGACTGGCCGCAATGGGTGTCTAGCAATTACTTTGAAATGTTTAACAATTCATGCCAGTCAGTCACCCAACATGTATTGGGCTCGCCGCAGTGCATCATGATGTGGTTGTTAACAGTCTTACCCTGTTCACTCCCATCCTTAGACTCATGCTGCTTCTAGCTTTGGTCTTTTAGTTGACTCTAAGAAGACCAAAATGTTGACAGTTAACTTTGAAAGTTCTCAGGAAATGTCTGATTGCATGAGCATTAGCTCAAAGGATGGTATGCTTGAGCATGTGGATGACTTCTGTTACCTAGGATGATGGAGCCGGAAGTCAGGTGAGGACCTACATAATGTAACAACCGAATACATAAGGTAAAGGCATGGGCAGCATTGAATTGGCTTTCCAGGATTTGGAAGTCACACAGAATACATCACCAACTTAAGGTCGGATTATGTAGAGCAGCAGTAGTGCCAGTACTCCTCTATAAGAGTCCATGCTGAGCTCCAACTGCTGAGGACGCCAAATCTCTGGATGGCACATTCACAAGAATGCTGTCGGGTTCACTGTTTCAAGTACAATGCATACATCTCCAACCAGACACTATATAACATTGGACGTATCTCATTGGTTCCCCCAAGCTTGACACTAGAACATGCCTCCGCTTTTAGGGCGTTGTTTTTGCAGTGAGGACCAGCCTGGGCACAATCTAGTGCTTTGGCAGCCCCGTGGAGAAAATAAACGGATGAAGCGGTTGAAGATGCAGATCATCACGTGAAATCATGGAGGATAGGGAGTTTGTGGCGATGCAACTCTGTTGATAAGCCGGCATAGCATTCTTAATGCACACTACATTAGGCTTGCCAATTGTGGATTGCATGGTGGTGGCAAAATATTTTTGTTAAGCTGGCAAAGCATCTCAATTGTGCAGCTTCAATGCAGCAGGTCGATTATAGATAGAGATAGATGGTTATTATATATCAATTGAAGCGCTTTTACAATGTGAATTTGCAACTACTGCTGATTAATTGATAGATAAGTTATAGGGTTACAGGCGTGGACATATCATTAAATCTACTGATTTAAAAGACGATAGTGTTTTTTGGTAATCAAGCTGAATAATTGCAAATTGTGATAAAATGAGATTGATTGGACATGGACACAATTATGTAGCAGTTTAGTTATGCACAGATGTTTACAAATAAGGGCCGATTTTCCTAATTTATAACAAAAAATATGTTTGCTGTTTTCCCATACTCTCTGTCTATTTATACCAGCTTGTATTGAGTGCATTTTGTAACAAATTTAATGCCCTTTCATGAAATATACAGTATAACACAGTAATACAGTATACCTTTTAATGGGTGCAAATGCTACGCTGACAACCAACGCCGCAACCATTATTAAATCTAATTAATGTTAATTGTAAATTGAGGGAAAACAACAGGTTACAGTGGAAGATTATTCTAACCAAAACAATCAACGAGGTGTGATACAGGTTACATTTTCATATTTGATGTTGTTGGGAATGGTTGTCAGCGTAGCGTTTACACCCCCTTTTAACTCTAAAACAATATTTTTTATTTGTTTTACTGAGTGGAACTTTGTAAATACACTAACTTGATTTATATGGATTTATAATCACAACCTTGCCAAATGCCACTCAGAGTGAAATTTATTCCAAATATTAAGTAATATAACCAAATACAAAAATAACCAATCACAGCTACCATCCTAAATTTAATAGAACTAGTGAAAATAACTATTCCACAGCACTGATTGAACCCCAAACACAAAGGGCGTTCCCCCTCACTATGGCTATCCCGATGCGCTGCTTCAGCCACAAGCTCTCACGTGGGTCTCCTGACTCCACTATGAGTCTTCGGCCAAGATCTTTTAACACGCTGATGGTGGATGGACAGAATACTCCTGTGGTCTCGAAGGCGAGGGGTTCGAATTGGTACTGCTGACCCAAATTGCAGTATTTCACTCGCTTTAGCTCCTCCGCTGCTGCTGATGCTGAGGATATCTCAATGGCAGAGCGAATAATGTGGGATGGGGCAAAGGTATCCACACATGTAGCATCCCATACCAAGCACCGGCCTTTCGAGAAGGGGTAGATGGTCATACCATCAGGATGTTTCCCATCTCCCCTATCCAAGGTTCCAGGACAGATTGTAGACCAGCTCTGCTCAGTGAATGTTTCACCACATCGTTGAGAGCTGCATGACGTGGGAACCTACCCATGATGTTTCGGCAGGACAGTGCCCAAGAATATCCACTACCTTGCCGACCTGCAGGTGTGTTTATGGCAGATAGGTGCACCAACTCTCTGTGCTATACCAATTCGAAAAGCTTCCGGATCCAGATTCGACCCTAAAGATGGAATAGGGGTTGCATGAATCCAAAGCCCACTCTCCACTTGCGCTGCTGCAGCCAGACATGCTGTTTCGACCTGATCCGCTTTGGCAAACAGGTCTCTCTGTGTTATAGTCGCAGAGATAGTGTCCCAGGCTTTCTGGTTATTGCTGGCTGCCCCACTTCTCCCTCAATGCCTTGACGGCTCCTGTCAAATCACATGATGGCTCCAGTCCAAATGAGTTTGAGAGGACGGAGTTAATGTGGATATCGGTGGAATGAAGAGAAGAAATATAACTAGGCAGTGCCAGATCTTCCAACTTATGGATCCCAAGTCCCCCGAGACTGACTGGTAGTGATCCCTGAGTACTGGATTTCGCCTGAAAGTTAACATTGTTGATACTAGAAAGGGCATCTTGGACAACTGTATCAAATTCCTGCAAGTCTCCAGTGTTGTTGAATGTGGGTGATATGCGCAGAGTGTACTGTAGCCGGAGGACTGCCAGACAGTTCTTGAGTAAGGTGAAGCCTTTATGTGCATCAACATGTACCAGCCGATCAACCATCACCTCGAGAGACTTTAGCTTCGATTGGATAGCTGGTTCAATAGCATCCCGTGTGAGGGGAGCTCCTAGAAGGACCTGGTCCACCTTGCCTAGGACCCTAATATTAGGGAGGAGCTGACTGAACTTGTGGATTGTCTCAGTAGCGGCTTCTGGTGTATGGTTGAGTAGTATCAATTCACACTTTGCATCGTTAACAATTAGGCCAATCTTCGCTAGCTCTGGAATTATTGCCACGACACGGGTACCACCTACCGTACCATCGTCAAGAAACCAGATATTCAGCTCTGAACCAACTAGTTTGGTGACAGGCTCCTCTCCCACCGCGAAGAGAAGAGGGCCACTGGGATCACCCTGTTGCATACCAGTGGCCATTTCGATGATGTGATCTCCGAAGATAAGGACTGTAGGTGTGGAATAAGGCTGCCACACAAGGGGGTAAATACTTGGCAAACGATCACGAGCTGCCTTCAGGAAAACATCACGACGCATACTGTTAAATGCATATTTTATTTGTTTTACTGAGTGCAACTTTGTGCATATGAATTTGTTATTCCATGTTTTTTAGGGCTCAAGGTGTGTTTAAGCTCTGCGTTTTAATATGTTGGTGTTGCCGTTATATTTCGCATCCGAGAATATATTGATAACATAGTATATATAACTAGAATATTACTACGATAACTAGAATATATAGTCAAATATAATATATTAAACAATTAAAGCTCTCAGCTTAATGTAAAATAAACTTGTAACACAAGCCCCCACCCCCCCCCCCCCCCCCCCCCCTCTGAAATCTACAAACTTTACGAAAATGTCTGATTTTTTTGTTTGTACTTTTTTTGCTTGTTTTTGTTTGTCTAATATGCCAGATCATTGCTACTTGTATTTTTCGGCGTAATTTGGCAAATTTTGTACCAATCACCAAAAAGTACAAGTTTGCGATGTCCAGTGCTGTTTTTATTGATTCCATCGGATTCAGGACCCTCATAAACCCGTATAATGCAAGAAACAAGATGATACTATCTACTGATCAATTTGCTTATTTTCCAAAATTTGGTGCTGGCACAACAATTTTCACCCACCGGCGAAAAATACAAGTTTGAAAACTCTTATGAAATTTTTACGGATTCCATTGAATTCAGAACCCTCACAAACCCGTATAACGCAAGAAACAAGGTGACACAATCAATTGATATATTTGATGGTTTTCAAAATTTGGTGCTAGCACCACATTTTGCACCCACTTCCGAAAAATACAAGTTTGAGATGTCTAGTTCGATAATTATATATTCCATTGAATTCAGAACATCCATAAACCTCTAAAACGCAAGAAATAAATTATCACAAGCAATTTTAACTATTGAATGGATTTTCAAAATTTCGTGCTAGCACCAAAATTTGCACACAGCACCGAAAAATACAAGTTTAATACTCCTGGTGCAACTCGTATATTTTCCATCGAAACCAGAATACCAAAAAACCCGTATTGCGTAAAAACCAAGTTCAAACAATCAATTTACAAAATTGACATATTTCAAAATTTGGTGCTGGCACCAAAATTTGGCACCCACCGAAAAAAACAAGTTTGAAATTTCTAAATCGATTTATATGAATTCTATCCAATTGCTAACACCAAAAAACCGGTGTAAATCAAAAATAGAGATGTTACAATTCATATTTAATGAAATGTAATTTTAATTTTAATTTAACGTCTCAAAAAAAAGTGCCAAAAGTAGGGTTAAAAAATGGTGCTATAACTAGAAAACTACACAATATTTTTGAAAACGGTTTTCACTATTAGGAAGACAATAGATTTTTAAGAAAATTCATAAAATTGCAGATTCCCAACTGCGTTTGTTTCAGAATTATAATAAAAAAACCCAGGGGGGGTTCATATTAACCCCCCCCCCCCCCCCCCCTGGGTTAATAGGGTTAAAGTATTAAATATATGTTATAAAGTTTACTTTAAGATATGTTTAAATTTGAATATTTTTAATTTTATATCACCATCACCACTGTTTATAAAGTTTCAAATATAATACATTATTGTTTCACCAAAACGTACAATCGGTGTACAGGTTCATTGACTTCTATGTGTTGTTATTGTGGTAAAGCCGTCGTCGCCCTACTAGGATCGGCATGCTGCATTGCAGCTGCATTTTTAAGAATGCTGTGCCGGCTTATCGACAAAATTGCACCGCCACAACTCCCTATCACCCATGACATTTGCTAGATCATCCGCATCTTCAAGGCTAGTGTCATTTAAGATGCGTCTCAAGAAAGTCATGGGCTGTCCACCATGCTTATTCACTCCATGAGGCTGCCAAAGTACAAGATTATGCACTGGCTGGTCCTCACGGCGAAAGCAATGTCCTGCAAAGCGGAGGCGATTTTGTTCTAGTGTCAAGCTTGGGGGAACCAATGAGACACCTCCAATGTTATATAGTGTCTCGTTGGAGATGTGTGCATTGAACTTGACACAATGAACCCGGCGTAGCATTCTTGTGAATGTGCCATCCAGAGATTTGGTGTCCTCAGCAGTTAGAGCCCAGCATGGACTCCCATAGAGGAGTACTGGAACTACTTCTGCTCTAAATAACCGGACCTTAAGTTTCCGATTAATTGTCGGTGACTTCCAAATCCTGGAAAGCCTATTCAAGGCTGCCCATGCCTCTCCCTTACGTATTCGAAGGTCCTCACCTGACTTCCGGATCCATGATCCCAGGTAACAGAAGTCATCCACATGCTCAAGCATACCATCTTTTGAGCTTATGCTCATCCGATCAGAGACTTGCTGAGGACTTTCAAAGTTAACTGTCAAAATTTTGGTCTTTCTGGAGTTAATAAAAAGACCAACACTAGAAGCAGCATGTTCTAATGAGCTGAGGAGCTGTTGGGCTCCCTCTAGTGATTCTGAGAGTACTCCTAAGTCATCAGCAAAGTCTAGATCAGTTAGGTACTTGGCAGGATTTCCTCAACTTCTGGAGCCAGTAGGTGGAGTTATCATCCTCGCCCGCCTCTTTGGTAATACTCTGTTTGGTTTTAGATTCTAGCAGTTTCAATGGTGTATTGTATTGGCTGATAAGGTGACGTCATATGGGGGGGGGAGTGGTGTAACTGCATAAACCTGCGATAACGCCACCATGTTCTGCCATATGGTAATTTTATGAAGTAGTCACAGGGGTGGGGGTGGTTACTGGTTATTTGGCTGCCAGTTCCACTAGAGTCGGGGCGATGCGCATCCCACAGCATGATAGTGGTCGGAACAGTTAGAGTTACAATAGCGGCTGATACAGTCGCGGCAGTGAAAAGGCAGTGGAAACGCTGATCGGACTTACATATATTATTGTCGAATCTGTGAGCTGTGCATAACGTTAGTACGTGGCAGTTCCGTTGCTTGTATAGTTTCCAGGATGAAGTAGCAAAGGCTGGTCCAAATAGCTGGTTTAAATAGTTTTCATCAATAAATTTTTGTTCATGATTGTAGCGATAGTTATTATATTGGGTCATAACTTTGTAGGCAGTAATGTAGAATATGCCCAAATACAGTCTCATTGGGCGAACGACCATTTCAAGAAGGGTGTTCCAGAGTTCCAAGAGGTCGTTGAGAAACTACTCCAAGAATGAATCATTCCAGGGTACTTTTGATGGGAAGTATTTCACCTGCTTAACAGGTGCCTCCTCCGCATGTCAATTGGAAAGTGTGGACTGCTTGGAGCCAAATTCAAAATCCAGTGCTTTAGGTGCCTTGAAGGAAACAGCAGCGAATTTGGGCCCACCATTGGAGTGGAATTTGTTCGACACGCCGAGATCCACAAACCACTTGCGGATTATGTTTGCAATATCAATCGATGTTGGGTCGCTCCTCCATTACTGGACCATCGGGTAACCGGAGTGACAGTCAAAATATGCAATATAATGTTTGCCATTTATGGCGAATAGTCCGCACTTACGAATTGAAAGAGGCATTCAGGAGTTTCATCAGTGATTAGGGTTTCTCTCAGGAGACTTGCCCTAAGTTCCTGACAGGATCCGCATTGGTTCACCAAGTGATCGATGTCACCGTTAATCCTGGGCCAATAAATAGTTTGTCTGGCCCATTGTTATGTGTGGATTATCCATTGGTGGGATGATTGAAGGCGTGTGTGAGTGTTTCGCCTTGAAATGCGTGAGGAACAACCATTCATCCGCCATACAGGACGAGATCGTCTGCGCTAGAAAGTTTGGATGATATTGCTTTGAATTTCTGAATGTATGTAGAAACGTGTTGTATGTCTTTGAAATCATTCATTATTTCAATTTAAGTTCAGAATACTCCAGGTCGCTGTTCGCTATTATGCATAGATCACGTAGGATAGGGTCATTGTTTGCACTCGAGTTATCCATATCCTCACTGAGCATCGTACAGATTGTTGCTACAACCTGTGTGGTGAGTGGTCCTGTTCATCTTCTGGATCTTCGACTGGCGAGTGGCTAAGGCAATCGGCCACCTGGTGTGCCTTCCCCTTCTGACATTCTAATCTGAACTGGTAACAGGATTGCAGGATGGCCTCAATACATTTAACTTTGGCATTTTCGACCTGGCTTACAGTGTAGTTTTTGAATATTGTCAACAAAGGTTGGTGGTCATGAACGTATACGGCATTTGTTGACTGCATAACAGAATGTCATCCACGATTTTGTGGACCTGGGGTATTCCCTGTAGAGCCATCCCCATGATAGTGGAAAGTGTTACCGGAGGAAATAAAACCCATTGGGGAGCCACAGTAATGGAACTACCACCCCCATGGAGTTAGGAATACAGTCCTGCACTTGCCAATATCATGACTTCCATCACTCAGCATTGAGTGTGGTGAAAATTCTGGAATCTATTGTGCGATCTGATACCACGTTGTGGTATCTGATTTTTGATTTTTAATTATATTTATTCCACAATAGTATAGTTAATAATAATATTACATTATAAGCAGAGTTGACTCTGCTGGGTGGTAGGGGGTGGTCGAAAATATAGCGCACTTGAATTAGTTTGAATGAATTTTGCTTGAATTAGTTTGTGATCGCAAAAAAAATTAATAATTGAAAAGTGTAGGTTTCGGGAGAAATAATGAAAAAAAAATGAGAAAAAAATGACGGCCCAATATTATCTGGGGGAAAGATAAACAAAATAATAGTGAGGTGCAACCTGGGGTTAGAATTTTGGGTACATTAATAATTCGGACATGGGAGTAAATTGTATTTAACTGCTAATACTGCCGTTTTACCTGTCATTTGTTACGGATAGATTCAGATAAAGCATTCCAGAGAAGAAGAGGGCCTTGCTTCGATATTGATGGATGGCGAACATTGAGACGCGTAGGAGGTAAGTGAAATAGACCAGAAGAGGCCAGACAAGTGCTATAAGAATGTACAGAAGAAGCTTTGGTAAATAGGTGAGATAATGGGTGAGAGTCATTGCGGTGAATGGAGTACATTAGAGACAGAACATGGAGTTTATAGAGTAGCTCTATAGGTAGTATATGCAGCTGTTTGTATATAGGAAAATAAGAGGCCTGGAAATGACTCAAGGTAATACAGCGTCTCTATTTTATTTTATTTAGTTTTTAGAGGACGAGTAATGTAATTGTCTGTACTACCCCAGACCATTAGACCATAAAAAACATATGGATAAATTAGACACTGGAACAACATATGCAGAATGTGGAGTGGGAGTATCAAAAAAACAATTATACAAATTAACAAAATGATTAGACAAATTAAAGAAATTAACTACATAGAAATTTGGTATTACGCATTGCACAAATTCTAGAACCCTTGGCAATGGTGCAAATCGAACGAAGGACATAGTTATCTAGTTTGGTAATGCGGCAAAAAAAGGACAACGACCGCCCTATAACGAATATGAATAAAAATAGCAGCATTTAAGGACACTAAAGCTAATCGAATGCTAGTAGTTTCATCATCAACAACTCTGGGTATATTGAAAAACCGTCTAGCACAATTATTATAAGCTACTTTGAGTTTGTTGTGAACAGACTCAGAATAGTTTTGTCTGGCCCAAAGAGCATTACAATATAACGGTGTACAATATGCACGAAATAAAGTAACTTTAACGGGGACAGGGCATGACCCAAATTTGCGAATCAAGAAATTCCCCCTAGAATACAGCATACACAAGTTTGATTCCTGATAACGTAGTCGTCATCTAAAGTACTGTGTACAATATGACCTAGATAATTAAACTTCTCGCGACTTCAATAGGAGAGCCATTAAGATATGCACTAGGGCGACAAATAATTGTCGACCACTTAGGATAAAATGATAAGCACTTACTTTTCTTTTTATTAAAAGTGATAGAATTACCTTTTGCGTATGTAACACATATTTCTATTAAATGCTGGAAACCAAAAATAAGAGTTTGAAATTAAACATAAGTAATTAGATCCTGATCTGACTGATCCTGGTTCCACCAATAACACAACCTACATCAGCACTGGACATTTGCTTACTTAAATCAATGATATAAATGTTATAGAGCAAATGCGACAAAATACCGCCTTGCTTAGTTTATTGGTAACAGTAAACTTAACAGATGTAAATCCACCCCAGGTTACATGCATCGACTGAGCTCGATACCAATATAAAATAATGCGGACTACATATAATGGGAGACCCCGCGATATCAGTTTACTAAATAACTTGAAATGATTTATTTAGCAAATGCTTTACATCCAACATACATACGTAAATGGGCGGGGCGTTTTGTTAGTAATATAGTAATTAAGTATCTCCTTAAGTGTAAAGATACATAATTCCGTACCTAATTTTGTCTTAAAACCAAACTGATTATCAGTCGTATACATCAAAGACAAGCACTGTGCCAAAATAATATTTTCCATTAATTTACTAAGTACAGTAGCTATCGAAATACCACTATAATTATCGTTGCTTGTATGGTCCCCGGTTTTATCCTTTATTAAAGGAATAGTAACGGATTCCATCATAAGCTGGGGCATATAACCATGACTGAAAATTAAGTTAAAAAATATAATTAAAATATTCAACAGTGATACACAGCACCCATGAATAAAATGCTCAGCTTCAAGACTTCAAGACCTATTGACTTACCACTACACAAACTATTACTACAGTAGCTTCAAATATTTCATTAACTGATACATTATTTGTTTTACTAAAAGTAGTGCCCAATAACTTATTAGTTACAAATTCCTTATTACAATCATCAGATATTGAGTTAAATAGATCACAAAAATGATCTTTCCACAAATCTGTTCTGGACCAACTGCGTCACCTGCTTTATTCGGTAGTACAGTTGTTTCTGAGCAACATTTGTGTACATCAGCCCAAAATTGGTTCTTTATTGGGTTACCTTTATTTGACGTACCGGTACTGCCCAATAAAGACTTAGCTAATTTAGTATCTCGTATGTTCTGTTCTTCATGCTTACATCCCCTGAGTGCTCGTTTAAAATTTGCTTTCGACCGCAAATAATTATAGCGAATATAACCTTGCCTGGGAGACCTGGCTTATCTCCAGAATAAAAACTTATTTCTGGCGTCGTCATGTTTCTCCCGTACAAAGTCATTCCACCCAGGGATGTGGCGTTTAGAAGATGACACAGACGTTTTACATTTAATAGTTTCATTAGCACAAGTGTTTAAAGTATTAACTATAAAGTTAAAAATATTATCAAAATCGATTCTATGAGAACTATTACTGCATGGGGATCTGTAGTCTAAAAATTCATTATCAACAAAATAGGTATCAAGTTGGCTTTTAACTTGAAAAACATAATTATTAAGTGACTCGGGAGATGTGTTACACCAATCCAACTTAGGGCACCTGGGAGATGCATTGCAAGTGCTATTAGCTTTAATTACTAACGAGGGGAAAATATAAACTGAAAAATCTACAACTAGAGGCTTGTGGTCTCTAATAGACAGTAAATAGTCCACAGAAACTGAATTAATAATGCTACCAGTAGATGTAGGACACACAATATGATCCAGCCAAGATGTGCTGGAGTGTGCGTCACTTATGTACGCAAAATTGTCTGAAGGCAGACGTTCAATGTCTAAAATTATTAACCCCTCGTTATTGTACGAGGGTACTATGTAAGTTACTAAGTAAGGTAGTCAATTTGCTGCGATATGATCAACAGTCATCCGCACCTCATCAGGTCGATTCAGTTTAGGTTAAACTACGATTGGGTGGCACCATTCTGTAGGCCTGCCCTCCACATGCTCAATCATGCCTTTCGCTTCCATGCTGTGGATTTCTTTGTGAGCGAAGGGTATGGGTCGCGCAGCATCATGGTGCGTAGTTGTTCGTTTCCGTTTTGGGCAAATACATCATTAAACTCCTCCAAAAGTTTAAGTTTAATAAATTCTGTGTTCTGGTTTGAAATCGATAATTTTTCATGATTTAATGAATTATCCTGTGAATGAATTGGTTGAATCGTGTTTATTATCGATAATGGGATAGGAGAAGAGAAGTCAGGGTATACGATCCCCAAACGTTTACAGGATAGGAGGGATAAATATATGTCTGTCCCCAGATCTGGACATGGTACACCCAGTTATTGTGAGTGCATCCACCAATGCATAATTACATCTGGACCATTACTTCGCAAAGTAATAAGTAGTGTTGAGAACTGAATAAATTTTGACTAATTTCATTCAGTTACAGTTACAGTTTCAGTATTCAAAGTTATACATTTCAGTTACAGTTTGAGTATTATGCAGTGCAGTCACTCACCCAATGAGTCACTTGCCCAACAAAAATCAAACGAATCACTTGCCAAATAAAAAAGGTTATCTAAAACTAAAAATCAGTCACTTTAATATATATAACTGTAATATACACTAATAATAATGTTCATTACGAAACTGCCTCTTTATAGAGCCTAACTGCATGAGCGGTATAGGGTAGTTGTTGTAGGAAAGATGGACCCCATCCCATCTATGGTAATATTTTGTAACTAATATACTGACTGTATGTAATAAAAGTGGCGGTCACAAGATCAACTAAAGGCACCCACATTTTACTGTGTATCTTGTTTCAGTGCTTGTACTGTTATCATTTATTGATTTGGTTATAAAGGCCATACTTCTGAAACCTGCTCATTTCCCTTAATTTATAATTTGTTGTAGTAAGCATATATTTGTAGTTTTGATTAGACCCACCTCGTTAAGCTGCTCCTTTCACTTTTTAAGTTTAATTGTAATTTATAATGTAAACTTGATAAAAATTTAATTTCCAGTGTGCCTCTAGTGTGATATCCCCTGTGATATTAATAGTACAAGTAACATTAATAATTCATAATATAAAATATATATCCTTTATATCCCTCTACCGACCATTACCATTACTATATTTTTGTTTATCTAAAACATTTACATTTGATATGCGATATTTAGGAAGCAAAGAGTGCTGATAGGGCTGATAATAGTCTAATAGTTGAGATAGATAAACCTGACTAATTATAACTACAGTATATGCTAGATCTTCGTTCATTACTTGATGCTTGACTCGCCAAATAAATCACAGTTGAGTTAAGTGTGCAATGGGTCTTTGGGCCACTTGACTACTATCAAGGTTCAAAACTCAAATAATAAATAAAAATGCAATGTTTTAAAAATGATAACCATGTCGACCACTGTTATTCATTTATTGAACTATTACAATACTGTTTATTATCGCTTACAATTATATTTAAATTATTCACAATATTATCTAGAACAATAATATTTATAGCTAGGCAGCACTCATAAAATAAATAACACGTTCTAGAATTTTGTGTATTTATTAAATAGAATAAATGGCCTGCATTTCAATTCCTATTGATTCTACTGTATACTATAAATGTTGTATTACTTACTATCTCAGGTGACAGAAGATATAATGACATAAATACTCATGGCTGTTGTAGGCTTATATCGGAAATAGTTTATTCCGCAACATATTTTTCTGGTTATTTTTTAATGTTCTTAAAAATAATATTATTATTTTATATGTAACCTAGGAAATTAACTACATATTTTCGCTGCAGCTTTAAGAATGTACATTGATTTAATATTATTTCAATACCCATATTACTACATCGGCATACGATGCGTTGGCGTTGTATCACACATCTCCACATAGATGTATCAGCAGTTACTCGCACAGTTTCGAAACTTCGCATAATTATTATAACTGTATAAAGATCGTCAGTCTTGGTTTAGGAAAATTATTTTAATGCAAAACAGGACGAGCGACGAGCGCAACGAGGCATATAATGAAGACCAGTACTGCGTAGACTATATTCCTATAAACCATACCTGGCTTCGCCTATTGAAGGCATCGGTAGTTATAAAGATCGTCCGTCAGTCTGCGTTTAGGAAATATGTTTAAATACAAAACAAGACGTTTATAATAATGAAGACGAGTACTGCCTACTGCGTTGAAGGCATCGGTAGTTATAAATTACTGGTGGGTGGGAAGGGTGGGGGGGGGGGGTGCAGATTAAAAGGGGTGAACACGTACTGTCTGTCCCCCTTTCTTTGATTGATTGGTGGTGTGGGTAAATTTCTCAAAACCTGATTTTGTGATACAGTCGCTCAATTTTAATCTGTATCTGATATCTGAGCCTCGTCCTGAGCGATGGCCCCACGAACGTGTACCTTGCGTATATGAGAACTGAAAACTGAGTTATGTAACAGTTGCTATACGCTTCCGTGACAATAGTGTCCCCAAATACCCAAACAATATGATGCATTTTAATATCATCGATTGATTTAATTATTTAGAAACGATGAGTTACACCAAATCGCTCGAGGTAAGACTTTTCGGGAAGAGGAAGAAGGTATATTCGCCAAGTGTACCGAAGAAGAATTAGTCCGTATTATCTAACTGTTCATAGTGGTGATAATATATCCGGAAACATATTTTACTACGGATTTTTATTGGTTGGAATGTGTAATGTAGTTTAACCCTATTAGTACCGGGCTATAAAATGTTGTACAAATACCGGGAGGGGGTCATATTGACCCCCCCCTCGAAAATCTACAAATATTTACGAAAACGTCTGATTTTTTGTTTGTACGTAGGTATCACTTGTCTGGATCCGACCGAAAAAAAAAATTTTCGAAAAAATGTACTGGGGTGGTTATATTGCAGCACCAGAATTACAAGTAGTGCACAATTTTCACCAAATTTGAAAGTTACATTTTCGGCTAATTATTTTTCAATACAGGTTTTCTGGGGGTGTAAAATACATTGGAAAATATTAAAAAATGATATGATTACTATAAATGGCTGTTTAGTCCTCTCTGCGTAGGAAAAAAAATGAAAAAAACAAGTAACCAGCACTTTTCAGTTAGAACACAAAATTTTTAATTCACTTATACGATGCTATAAATTCACATTTTCAGGTTTTCGAGGGCCCTGATTATAATGGAATACATTTCTAATATGCTAGATCATTGCTACTTGTATTTTTCGGCGTAATTTGGCAAATTTTGGTGCTAGCACCGAATTTCGTACCCATCACCAAAAAGTACAAGTTTGCGATGTCCAGTGCAGTTTTTATTGATTCCATCGGATTCAGGACCCTCATAAACCCGTATAACGCAAGAAACAAGGTGATACTATCTACTTATCAATTTGCATATTTTCCAAAATTTGGTGCTGGCACAACAATTTTCACCCACTGGCGAAAAATACAAGTTTGACAACTCTTATGAAAATTTTACTAATTCCATTGAATTCGGAACCGTCACAAACCTGTATAACGCAAGAAGCAAGGTGACACAATCAATTGATATATTTGATGGTTTTCAAAATTTGGTGCTAGCACCTCATTTTGCACCCACATCCGAAAAATACAAGTTTGAGATGTCTAGTTCGATAATTATATTTTCCATTGAATTCAGAACTGCCATAAACCTCTAAAACGCAAGAAATAAATTCTCACAAGCAATTTTATCTATTGAATGGATTTTCAAAATTTCGTGCTAGCACCAAAATTTGCACACAGCACCGAAAAATACAAGTTTGATACGCTTGGTGCAACTCGTATATATTTCTTCGAATCCAGAAACCCAAAAAACCCCAATTGCGTAAAAAACAAGTTTCAAACGATCAATTTACAAAATTGACTTATTTCAAAATTTGGTGCTCGCACCAAAATTTGGCACCCACCGAAAAAAACAAGTTTAAAATTTCTAAATCAATTTATATGAATTCCATCAAATTTCTAACACCAAAAAACCCGTGTAAATAAAAAATAGAGATGTTACAATTCATATTTAATGAAATGTAATTTTCAAAAAACGTCTCAAAAAAAGTGCCAAAAGTAGGGTTAAAAAATGGCGCTATAACTCGAAAAGTACCCAATATTTTTGAAAACGGTTTTCACTACTAGGAAGACAATAGATTTTTAGGAAAAGTCATAAAATTTCAGATTCCCAACTGCGTTTGTTTCAGAATTATAATAAAAAAACCACGGGAGGGGTCATATTGACCCCCCCCCGGGTTTAATAGGGTTAAATTACAAAAGAAATCCATATAAAGTTAATGTTAAATTTTTTTAAAGTAAAATTACCGGAAGTTGTATTGATTCGTGTGTCACTTCCAACGTAAATCTTACTTTTAAATTTAACATTTTAACCAACAATAAAACTGAGGTAAAATCAATTATATCTCTAAAATCAATTAGGAGATGAATAATCCATACAAGAAAATGATGTTGCCATTTCGGTCCAAAACTTATCCTGTTTATTTTTTCTCCATATCTCAAAATTGCATTCAAACATAGAATCCTACACACAGTACTTCAGATCCTTTTCTTCTGCATTACAACGCAGAGTGGATCTCATACAAACCGATGTTATATTATTTTAAACTCTAAATAGCGGGAAACAAAACACTAGAAGATAATTGATTGTACAGTATGATAGTAATTATACTTCTTACTGCTCATCTGCATTCAATTTATAATAAAGAGATTGTAAATTGGTTTAATTTTGATATTATACTGTTCATTTCCCATCAAACATTTCCTAAAAAGCTTTCGCTGTTACTGCTCTCACCTCTGGCTGGGAGGTCCTGGTTTTACTATTATTACGTTAAGAATATCAGTTTTTCACGAAAACCCCAGGTTACATTAGGGCTGAATCTAACCAAAACACTAAACGAATTAGTCTGTACTGGTTATAAGCGCTATTAAACACTTAAAATTTCCTATAAAATATCACCCGAAAAGTGAAAATACAACTTTAATATAATAATAACATTATTACAGATGTTGCATTGTATTAACAGAAAATTTTCACCAACAGGGATTCACCAGAGGCCCAGCCTTCACAACAAGTTCACAACAGAGAAATTGACACATTGTCACTAGGGGCAACCGCCCATGGTTTCCAGTACCTCATCTGTCCAACTGGTACCCCTTTCCACGAGTTGTCATTGCAATGTATTTGCAAATATTGTAGGGACTCTGCCGAGGATATATTATACAGAATTTTGTGTATTTATTAAATAGAATAAATGGCTTGCAGCGAACAATAATTCTTGCAATCTTTGAACGCCTATTTTTCATCTGTTTATCAATGAAATTCAGATATTGCTACATATTTGGAATCCTTTCAACGCAAGCTTTCTATTGATGTGAAAAAATTACGACTAAAGTGAAGAATGGCAATGATACAGTGGGTGCGATTTCGCAAAAGACACTTTTTTAAAACGCTTATAAAGAAAATTTAAAGGCGAAATCGAAAATTCCGGCTTCATGGTAACAACCACGGTGAGTTGAACTAGTTGTGTTTCAAATTTCAAACAATATGATAAAGATTTGTAGAAAAATTTGGGGGGGGTCCGTGTCATCAGAAAATGACACTATATTACGGGTCATAAAAATGGTGTAATAAAAAACTTCAAACTTCGCGGTAATATTTAATACAGTAGGTCTAATAAATTCCAGTAGTATTTCAGCTAATTTCAAAATGTAATCACTTAAAATCTTTAAAAAAGGGGAATCCCAATGGTGAAAGTTTTTATTCCATCGGTAATGACTAGAGGGTTAATTTTTTGAGTTACATCAATAAAAAAAATAAAACTTAAAACTTAAAAAAGGCTTTTACAGTTTGGAATCTAATCACATTAAAGTTTTTTTATATGATAGATCAAAGATGGGGCAACATAACTATCAGGCGAAATTTTGTGAAAATAATTCTGCACCGCTAGGTGGCTCTGCAAATTTATGCTAAATTTTTAGGTTTGTTATATATAAATAGTATTAAATTTAATTAACAAATAATTTCGAAAAGTTGTCTGATACTTTTATGTAGGGTGGCACCCACATGTAGACACCCACAGAAAGTTTCAGATTAATTTCATAAAAAATAATCGACCTTTCATTAATTTGGAAACACCATTCCATGGTGCATTATAATAAATCCGAAAAAAATTCGACATATTTTTGACCAAAATTGTGTACCCCCCCCCCCCCCCCCCCCCCCCCCCAAGTATATGACATCCTTTGGGTCCGTGTGCAAAGTATATGACATCCTTTGGGTCCGTGTGCACAGTATATGACATCCTTTGGGTCCGTGTGCAAAGTATCTGGGATCCTTTGGTTCGGTGTTCAAAGTATCTGACATCCTTTGGGTCCGTGTTCAAAGAATTTGACATCCTTTGGGTCCGTGTGCAAAGTATATGACATCCTTTGGGTCCGTGTGCACAGTATATGACATCCTTTGGGTCCGTGTGCAAAGTATCTGGGATCCTTTGGTTCCGTGTTCAAAGTATCTGACATCCTTTGGGTCCGTGTTCAAAGAATTTGACATCCTTTGGGTCCGTGTGCAAAGTATATGACATCCTTTGGGTCCGTGTGCACAGTATATGACATCCTTTGGGTCCGTGTGCAAAGTAGCTAGGATCCTTTGGTTCCGTGTTCAAAGTATCTGACATCCTTTGGGTCCGTGTGCAAAGTATATAACATCCTTTGGGTCCGTGTGCAAAGTATATGACATCGTCTGGGTCCGTGTGCAAAGTATATGACATCCTTTGGGTCCGTGTGCAAAGTATATGACATCCTTTGGGTCCGTGTGCACAGTATATGACATCCTTTGGGTCCGTGTGCAAAGTATCTGGGATCCTTTGGTTCCGTGTTCAAAGTATCTGACATCCTTTGGGTCCGTGTTCAAAGTATCTGACATCCTTTGGGTCCGTGTTCAAAGAATTTGACATCCTTTGGGTCCGTGTGCAAAGTATATGACATCCATTGGGTCCGTGTGCAAAGTATATGACATCCTTTGGGTCCGTGTGCTGTGCACAGTATATTGTTGTATTCAGTACTGTAGTACAGCAGTATGCAGTAGGCCTTAAGGACTGAAGTAAGAAAGAATAGGTTAGCAGATCTCATTACTGCATGTATTACAAGAATAATCCTCTATCAGTCCGTAGGGCAATTGATATCACAATACATACTAATAAGCACTTGAACTTAGGTCATAGATATGTGATGTATACTTAGAACATGCCTTTTCGTTTTAAAATAAAATTCATATACTTTCTATATATATACTTCTATCTACTCTATTTTTTCTTCTTTGAATTTCACACAATAGTTATTGTTACGTAATCGTGGGCTTCGCCATAAAATGGATTTTGGTTCTCGAGTATTAACTAACTGTTGGGTAGACTGAGTTTGTTTCCGAGGAATCAGTGGTCGTAAAAATCTTTGGTTGCACCATAATACTCGGCCTGATTTGAGTTTAATTCTGTAATCCCGGTCACTACCACGATATATTATTATTCCAGATTTATCCCATCTTTTTGTGCAAGGATTCTGGATAAGAACATCTGATTCCGGAGTTAGAATAGGTAAAGGTGTTTTTCGTGCAGTTTTGTTATATGTCTCCATCGATCGCAGCTTCTCCTGTAGAGTTATGTCGTTTGCTTCTTTAGCTTTTGTCTGCCATTCTTTAGCAAAACAACTATGGTGCATTGGTACCTTTGATCTGATTGGATGTCCATATAGCACTACTGCTGGTGAGAGTCCATTAATGCGAGGAGTATTCCTCAACTCCATTAATCCAGCAAGAAATTCATTAGAGCGGATGTTTCCACCAGTCTTTGCAACAAGGTTCTTTAGGTATTTAACAGAAGCTTCAGCAACACCATTTGATTGAGCGTAGTATGGTGTTGAGGGTACCCATGATACTCCCCATTGTTTAAGGAAATCATTAAATTCCTTTGCCATATATTGAGGACCACCATCGGATCTGAATCTTACTGGAACTCCAGTATCAACAAATAATCGTCTTACTTCATTAGTTACATCCTTTGATGTGGGAGGATATTTTCAGTCACTAATATATGGAAAGCCAGATAGTTGGTCAACATAAGTAAAATATGTTCTGCCACTATAAATAAATAAGTCGCTTGAGACAGATTCAAACATATGTGATGGTGTAATATCAGAAATCATTGGTTCCTTTCTGTTACTAGGAAATCGCAGTTGGCACTTCTCACAGGAATTCACAACTTGCGTTATTTCATTTGATAATCCCGGCCAATAGACTGATTCTCTCGCATGACGTTTTGTCCTTTCAATTCCCTGGGGAGAACTATGTAATTGGGTTAATACCTCTTTCCGTCTCGTTTGTGGGATTACTAGTCGTCTTCCATATAGTATTAATCCATCATCAGTTGATAAGTCATACCATATTTTTTTAAACATTGATACAAATTGGGAATTGGTATCTATAGGTTGAAATCCAGATTCTATTGCTTTAACTAATTGCATATAGTTTTCATCACATTTCGCAACATATCGTAAATCATCTATAATAGGGTCAGATAATGTAGTATCTTGTGTAATCAATTCATCATCTAGTATGATTTTTGTTGCGGCTAAACAAGTTACGGATTTTACACAAGACTTTTGCACGTTTTCACTCTCATCTTCAATATTATCATTACTATCAGGGTCATCAATAGGTGCCCTACTTAGGGCATCTGGGATGTTATGGTCTTTACCTTTCTGCCACTTGACTACAAACTGATAGTTGCTCAATTTAAGTTTGTAGTTTTGGAGTTTCACATTTTCAATCATGTTTAATGTATATTTATTAAATATTGTCACAAGCGGTTTATGGTCTGTTAAAACTGTATAAGTAGGCAATCCTGATAAATATATATGGCATTTCTTATGGGCCCATACTATAGCTAGTGCTTCTAATTCAGACATAGCGTATCGGCTCTCCGCATCTTTTAAGAATCTTGAGCCACATTGGACTAACTTCCATTGATCATCCTGTCTCTGCATAAGAATAAATCCTAATCCTTTTGTTTTCGAGGCATCTGTTTGTAATATTGTCTCGGCAGATAAATCAAAGTTTGTAAGGATAGGAGGTGAAGATAGTATCTCTTTGATTTTAGTAAATGCTGATTGATGATCTGGAGTCCATACATATGCATTTTTGGTCTTTAATATATCTCTAAATGGTACAGCGGTGGTATTCACAACATTTGAAAATTGTGCTAACTGCTGTACAAGGCCCATAAAAGATTTCAGTTCCGTCCTATTTGTAGGTGTTGGGAACTCAGTTATGGCTTTAATTTTGTCTGAATCGGCTTTAATTTCATTGCATGAGATAATATATCCAGCATATTTAATTGTTGATTTTGCAAATTCACATTTTTGTTCATTTATAGTTATACTATGATTTCGGCAACGCTCTAAAACTTTGCATACAGATTTAACATGTTCCGTAAAATTTTCATTATATACAAGAATATCGTCAACGATTTTTCCAATATTATTAATCCCATCAAATGCAATATCTAATCGCAAATTGAAGGCATCACCTGTGCTGACGAAACCCATTGGAGACCTTAGGAATTTGTATCGGCCCCATGGTGTTAAAAAGCATGTTAAATCTTGAGATTCTGCATCTAGTGGTATTTGCCAGTAACCTCGTTTGGCATCTATTTTCGTAAACCATTTAGAATTGCGAGTAATGTTCCCTACTGCTTGGCCAGGTGATTGTGAAGGGTGAACAATTCTTTCGACTTGGCTGTTTAAATGTGTTAAATCTACACATAAGCGAATTTTGTTACCTTCATCAACTGCGACCATGGGGTGGCACCATTGTGTGGGTTTGTCTCCCAGTGGTGCAATAATGTTCAAACTGATTAGAGAGTCAAGTTCCCTTTTAACTCTGTCACGAATAGCAAAAGGGACTGGTCGCACACCATAAATTGCATAGGGGACAGCATTCTCCTTTAAATGTATATGCATAGAATCACCGACACCTGAACCCTGGAGTACTGGTAATTAATGCATTGCCATTAAAGAAAACATCCTTGTAGGTATGTTTCAATTTATTAAATATTGTTTCTATTATTTCCTCAGTTGGGTTTTCAGGGAGTTTATCAAATAAGATTGTGTCCTTCAAAAGTGAGTTTCTATCTGTGTTATAACTCATGTTATGTTCCGCCACACTTGATAATCCTCTAACTAATATTGGAGGTGGGTTAGGAAAATCTTTAGACACAATTTCAAGTTCTCTACTTTGAGAGATAAATAAAGCATAGGAACATCTTCACATATAATCACACACATTGTGGTTGATCTATTGGCCAATTTGACTTTCAAATAAATTTGGCCCACTTCCTTCAATTGAATACCATTAATACTCATTAATCTTTCATTACTCGGTTTACAGATATTGTGAATGTCAATATTAAGGTGATTTAATATACCCATGGGCGCAACGTTTCGTTCTGATCCCGTATCAGCTACTGCATTCACATGTCCCAGAAAAATTTCTGTATTGGTTTCATAAATCGATAAATTTACCAATGGTTGATTACCAGAATCAACAGAACCAACATATAAAGTAGCATTTTGGGTTTTTTGCTGAATTTTTGTTTTACTATAACAAACTGTAGCAAAATGATTAAGACGTTTGCATTTGTTGCAAGTTCTATTCTTTGCCGGACATTCCTTACCATATGAATGTCTCTGATAACCACATTTTGTGCAATTATTTGATTTATTGTCAAATAAATAACGGCGATAATTTGATTGACTGCGGGAATTTCTATATCCACTATTTGAACGCCCACTATATTGACTTCTCCCACGTTGTTTGGGGTATTTTGAGTTATTTGGGGGATTTGTTACTGCGGCTGCTGTAGTTCCCTTTGGACTACCAGACAGAATAGTTGTTACTGATTTTCTATGGATGCGTGCCGCTTCTTCAGAGTGACAGAATTTTAAGGTTTCTTCATGATCTAAAGGGGGATATTTGGCTAAAAGCTCCTGCCGAATTTCCTCATCATACCCACAATAATCAAAGTAGACATCCATTCATTTACAGTCATTTGAATTAACCCCGCATCTTCTGCTATCTCACATATTCTTATATAAAAATCATCGAATTGTTCACCTTCCTGCTGCCTACATAGTGTCAATTCAAGTCTATCTAGGGCTATATTTTGTTTCGATCTTAAATATTCTTCAACACTGTTTAATACCTCTTCCAAATTTAGATGGGTATTTTGGGTAATTCCTACAGCATATTGAAGTTTAGATAGCAGGGCAGGTGTACAGTACCCAAAGAATGAAGAAACCTGTTCATCACGGGGCTGTTTTGATAATTGAATAATTTTGGCATAGTTAACCCATGCTTTCCGCCACCTATTAAACTGTTTTATATTCACATCTTCTTCCAGACATGGTGGTTTATTAACCGGTGCACGGGGTGCATTATCGGATTTATGACTACCAGTAACTACTGGTGTAGGTTGATCAGCAGAATTAGGAACTGTAGATTTACATGACAATTCGTGGCCTACAAGAGATCTAATGTCGATAAAATTATCTGTAAGTTCATCATAAACATTTTGTTCAGATAATTGTTCAGTAGGGAAATCCTCAAAACGAAATAATGACTCACCGAGTTTCCCATAGGCGATCTTTACTTTAAGGTAACTGTCTTCTAATTCCTTGTATATGAACGGAGAACGATTCTCAATAGGGATAGAGCTAACATCTTGAAGACTAGCCTTCCCAATATTCAAACAACGAGTGAAGTTCGCCTTGAATCCATTGTGACTCTTTTTAAGCTGTGATATGTCCATCATTCCATATGTCCTTCATGCATAATAACATCTGGACCATTACTTCGCAAGTAATAAGTAGTGTTGAGAACTGAATAAATTTTGACTAATTTCATTCAGTTACAGTTACAGTTTCAGTATTCAAAGTTATACATTTCAGTTACAGTTTGAGTATTATGCAGTGCAGTCACTCACCCAATGAGTCACTCGCCCAACAAAAATCAAACGAATCACTTGCCAAATAAAAAAGGTTATCTAAAACTAAAAATCAGTCACTTTAATATATATAACTGTAATATACACTAATAATAATGTTCATTACGAAACTGCCTCTTTATAGAGCCTAACTGCATGAGCGGTATAGGGTAGTTGTTGTAGGAAAGATGGACCCCATCCCATCTATGGTAATATTTTGTAACTAATATATTGACTGTATGTAATAAAAGTGGCGGTCACAAGATCAACTAAAGGCACCCACATTTTACTGTGTATCTTGTTTCAGTGCTTGTACTGTTATCATTTATTGATTTGGTTATAAAGGCCATGCTTCTGAAACCTGCTCATTTCCCTTAATTTATAATTTGTTGTAGTAAGCATATAATTTTAGTTTTGATTAGACCCACCTCGTTAAGCTGCTCCTTTCACTTTTTAAGTTTAATTGTAATTTATAATGTAAACTTGATAAAAATTTAATTTCCAGTGTGCCTCTAGTGTGATATCCCCTGTGATATTAATAGTACAAGTAACATTAATAATTCATAATATAAAATATATATCCTTTATATCCCTCTACCGACCATTACCATTACTATATTTTTGTTTATCTAAAACATTTACATTTGATATGCGATATTTAGGAAGCAAAGAGTGCTGATAGGGCTGATAATAGTCTAATAGTTGAGATAGATAAACCTGACTAATTATAACTACAGTATATGCTAGATCTTCGTTCATTACTTGATGCTTGACTCGCCAAATAAATCACAGTTGAGTTAAGTGTGCAATGGGTCTTTGGGCCACTTGACTACTATCAAGGTTCAAAACTCAAATAATCAATAAAAATGCAATGTTTTAAAAATGATAACCATGTCGACCACTGTTATTCATTTATTGAACTATTACAATACTGTTTCAAATGCTCATTCATGTTAATTGTGTGGTTGAGAACCGAATCGATTTTTAGTAATTTCAGTTTCAGTTACTGTTACAGCATTCAAAATTCGCAATTACAGTTAGTTACAGTTATAGTTACAGTATCAAAAAATCATCAAAATCATTCAGTTACAGTTGCAGTTCTCAACACTGACTAAGTCATCCGTTTGCTGCTTGTAATGGTAAATCAGGTGGTAGTATTTTAACCTTTGAATTGAGAGGACCCTTCTGCAACAACTTGGACCCCAGTATCGGCGATACAGGTTTTGTTACCAATAAAAATTCCATCTATGTAGAAATCGACTGCGTCAAGAGGTCGCGCTATACTATGAATCTATACTATAGCACCATTTTTTGTTTTTTTGTTGGGTTTTTTTTGTTACTTTAGATGATACAAAATGTCCCGTTTTATTACGAGACCGGCATGTTTGTCCAGTGGCCCTGTATAGGTCATCTTCCCCATGTAGGTTCATCCCTACTCGCAGCGCCTAGTTATGTTTCGCACCCGAGAATATATTGATAACCTTAGATCGAATATAATATATTAAACAATAAAAGCTCTCAGCTTAATGCAAAATAAACTTGTAACGTGTAACTCTACCGGATAGGGCTGCAGGTCCCTTTAAGTGCCAGTGCACCGGTAGTAGTAGGAGAAGCATAGTTCTCGGCTAACTCCTCCCTAGCCTGGGCTACGGGCCACATCTCGGAGGCAATTAAAAAATGCCAAATTCCGGTGCTAAATCGAGGTGTTTAATGACCATCTGTCACCATCAATATTGATTCGCGTCGTTGCCTTCAACCAATCGCTGCCTATCACCTACGCGTAGCCTAACCTCGCGATGCCCTCCTTACTCCTACAGCTGTTACCTCCCGTCAGTATTGGTTCGCGTCGTTGCATCAACCAACCATAGCATATTCATCTTCGCGTACCCAAACCTCTCATCGTGTGGCTAGCCCCACACTACCCTATTATATCGAATCGATCACCAATCCATTCAACCAAGCAACCTACCAATCCACCACGTTTCCGGCTACACGTATACGAACATTTCCATAGTTATTTCCTATTCACGCAACCAACCAACCACTGTATACTGTATATGCTGACAACGTGGCCACCAACTACATCAGATATTATATTGATTGCCAACTCCACCACGGCTGTCACCAATCCACGTCCCGGCTACACGTATACAAACAACATTTGCATAGTAGTTACTCAACCTAACCAATCCCGCAGCATCTGGGTCATATTGAAAGGCTACCACCACTAACATTATATACTGCACGTTTTTATTATAATAATTATTGATTATTACACACACAACCCTATGATTCATATTCTTTCACGTATTTCCTATTCAGACAACCAACCATTCATCCACGTTGCACTCCATCTCTTTTCTTATTCGTCGATGATTATGACACGTACCATCTCTTCTTCGTTGACTATGCCACATCACAAATTTATATATATAAGTGAATGTTTTTAATAAAATTCATCACTTCTAGTAATCTTCATGGTAATATATTGATACCATATCTAATTTTTTTGTTCTCACTCTGACATTGTGTTATCTCCTTAATAATTTCTACATTATCTTATTCGTTGTATATATAAGTGGTCAGAAATTCATACAAGATCGAAGATGATACTTAACTTATCTACATCATTAAGTATCATCTTCTCTCTTGTGTGAGATACTTAATGATGTAGATAAGTTAAGTATTATCTTTTGTCTTGTATTAGTTGGTGTAGACTTACCAGAGGGGAATTGTACTGTAATAGGCAGCCAGTAGTATTGCTATAGAAACCCAGACATAACTCCAACCATACACTGCCTTTATTTCAATTCCTATTGACTCTATACTATAAATGTTGTATTACTTACGATCTCAGGTGACAGAAGATATAATGGCTGTTGTGTAGGCTTATATCTGAAATAGTTTATTCCGCAATATATTTGTCTGGTTATTTTTTAATTGAATTTTTGCAAAGTAGTAAAATTAATGTTCTTAAAAATAATATTATTATTTTATATGTAACCTAGGAAATTAGCTACATTTTTTCGCTGCAGCTTTAAGAGTGTACATTGATTTAATATTATTTCATTACCCATATTACTACATCGGCATACGATGCGTTGGCGTTGTATCACACATCTCCACATATCTCCACGAGGCATATAATGAAGACGAGTACTGCGTAGACTATATTCCTATTAACCATACCTGTCTTCGCCTATTGAAGGCATCAGTAGTTATAAAGATCGTCCGTCAGTCTGCGTTTAGGAAATATGTTTAAATACAAAACAGGACGAGCACAACGACGTTTATAATAATGAAGACGAGTACTGCCTACTGCGTCGATTATATTCCTATAAACCATACCTGGCTTCGCCTATTGATGGCATCGGTAGTTATAAAGTACTGGTGGGGGGGGGGGGGGGGCAGATTAAAAGGGCTGAACACGTACTGTCCCCCTTTCTTTGATTGATTGGTGGTGTGGGTAAATTTCTCAAAACCTTATTTTGTGATACAGTCGCTCAATTTTAATCTGTATCTGATAACTGAGCCTCGTCCTGCATGATGGCCCCACGAACATGTTAGCATTATGTGAACACCCGTTGAAAATAGTGAAATGAAACCCACCAACCCACGACGCAATGCTTTTATATTATCTTATAGCTAACATATATCTAACAACAGTAATTTACAATAATGTCTGGTTAATCCCCAATGTAGTGCTAATCTCGTAGGTATAAAAACACAGAACGTTTCCGATACCTAATAGGACAATCTATTACAATTTTATTATTAATTTAAAAGATATTACAAGAAACAAACAATTAAAATTTGATATAAATATAAATAAAGGTTGACCTATTTTATGCACATGTATTGTTGGCCCTACGGTATAACTTCTTATAAGTCCAATCAAAAGTCTCAATTCCAGTCTCGATTTCGGTTTCTATCTTTTCGATTGCGATACACTACTCGGCTCCTCCAACTTTTCTAGCACTGCAAAGTAATTAAGATTACCATAATATTAAGTTGACAGCGAAACGGTATTCCATGATATAAGTTAAGAAAATTATGTTATAAATCCTCAAACCTAAACCAACCCACCCACATACATAATATTTAACACACAAATCCTCACCACTATTATTTATCTAATACAAAACTAATCTTTCTTTATATACCCATAATCGCACCATTGCATTAAATTATAATATTTAATTAAATTTTGAGGTATATACATTATAATATAATTATACTTACATGTACTTAGATCCACCAGCGCGCCACGCAACTTGAACAAAATAGTTTGTAATCACTTTCTCCATCTTCGCGTCAACACCATAGGCCTAGTGTTCAGTGAGAAAGGTAGAAGAAATTTAATTGAAATTTAATTGAAATTTAATTTAAATTTGTATCTCATAACTGAGCCTCGTGCTGCGCGAAGGCCCCACGGACGTGTTATGTTAGGTTATTATGTTACGACCTTCAAACTATAGCAGTTCTTCCTAGGGTACAGAATTAAGTTATTTACTTTACTTTCTTTACATAAAATGAAACACATTAATATTATGTTCAAATTATCCTACTGCGTGAATCTGGGGCGAGCCACGAAAGTAAGCGTTATCTAGATCTGTAGGTCCGTGTTTTGAAATGTTAATAACTCGGCTAATTCTCGATGAAATCTAATCAAACTTATTACACATGTTGTTTGGTAAAAGTTTATAAATTTTCCAATTAGAATTTGCGTGGGGCCTTCAGGATGAGCTAATGAAGAGACTAGTATTATGTTGACTATACTTGCAAGCTTTAGTACAGAATATTGGACGATATGTCAATTTGATAGCACCGGTGGTGGAATGTCTTATGTTAGTTATTTGGTGATCCGATGTACAGGACGAGTGCAACGAGGGTTGTAATGAAGATGAGTGTTTTAACAATAACTCGTAAACAACCTGGTTTAGTATATTAGACGGTGTGGCACTTTATCCAATATTGCCAAAGGTATATTTATTCATTTAAGGCATATATTTGGTGACCAGGTTGTATAGGACGAACGCAACAAGTTTTGTAGTGGATACAAGTATCCATCTGCTATAAATCGTGTTAATTGAATAACATTATCTGAGCACTCGACAGCAGGAATTACAAAACGCGGTTCCTTCCCATCAATCAGTATCAAATTTAAACATTCACGATTTTTTGCTTCAATGGAAGTTCTACATACAGGCGTGCGACATGGTGGTAGGCCAGTAGCGGCGGGTGTGTACTTTAACGACCACCCAACAACGGTCAGAAAAGTTATTCATGAAAGTTCGATCGTTGGGGAGACAGGGGGTGGGGGGGGGGTGGGGGTGTAATTTGACCCATCTAGGCGAATTCATATTTCGTCTCAAAGTTAAATTAAAAATTAAGGGAAATGAGCGGGTTGCAATTGCACATTATTCTAACCAAAACAATAAATTAAACACAATCGACTTAGGGGGTTCTGCCTTGAAGGTGGCGTTTATTAAGATGGTCCAAGAACATGCGTAGAACAAAATCAAGCACCATTATGAACAATAATGGTGCAAGTGTGTCACACTTGCACTCTGATAGCTGGAATATAAACTAGAAACCAAAGATAACAGCCAGATGCCTGTCTTTCTTTGTTGATAACTTTGTTCGATTAGTCTTCTACAGTATTCACCATAATTTGCACCATGGTCCAACCACGGGGATCAATTTATTTGTTTAAATTATTGAACGACTCTCTTTGTCCAATACATGTCCACCATAAATGGGATGAATGAGCACTCAGGAATTTTAAAGACCTGGGGTGGGGGGGGGGGGGGGCAGTTGCCCCCCCCCCCCCCAAGCGGATTCACGACGAGTGCGAACTGTAACCTCAATACAAAGTTATGTATAGTGGGAAAGTATAATTATTCCCCATTTTACATAGTTTATGCAGTCATTATCACCCAGCCCAGGCCTAGCAAACCCAGTGATGACGGTAATGTGATGTCCCCAAAGGCCATCCAACGAATACAAGCCAGTGCAAAACTCAATACACGGGGAAGTAATATCGGAATATTGGTCATTCTATGTTCAATTATATTTTTATCATTGAAATTGTTGATTGATTAGGCTAATTATTGATTTTTGTAATATAAATATTGCGTTCATTTAATCGCCCACTAACAGACTAAAACAGCTGTAGGGAAAAGGGTGGCTGTCAAGTACTGTACAAGTACTACAGGACAGGCTGTATCAAAACTTGCGACATTATTACAAAAACTCGTGAGCTGGTGAACAAGAGGCAGCGGCAATACATTGTCCGTCAATGGAGACTGTCAGTTTATTTTTAGGATGGAAGGATGTGCTGAGCTGAGCGTAAGCCCCACTTCGTGTTCCACTATACCTGTATACAGCTGTACACCGACTTTTTGGTTCTAAGAGGGAAATTTAAATTACAGATCACTACCAAGGGACAAACGGAAAGTACTGGTATATAGGCCTACAGGCTGACCGGTACTATTTTTCATAGTCCTACCATTATATTCCGCATTCTGACCCTTACATTCCAGCTTTTTTTTTTAATTAAAAATAATTTGTTTATTTCAGTGTATTTCAGTAGCGGTACCGTAGCATTGCTCATTCTGTCATTAGCAGATTAGGGTGTTAGGCTGTTAGGCCCTATCTGCCGATAGCTGTATACTGGTATACAGTATACAGGTATAGGCGATAGGCAGATAGGCCTACAGTAATAACCATCCAGCCTTCTGCTGATCTGGCCATTACAGCATTATGCATTAGGCATCGTCCTGCTGTCCTGGAGGCTGGACTGCTGGAGGCTGGAGCGAGCTGCATGACAGCATGATGCAGCCTGCATCACGTCATTATTTGCAGATTTGGGTAAATCTTTTCGACCTACGCGCCAGGTTGGAATTCATGCTGTAAAACTCGGACGCGTACCTGCGCGAATGACCGCAAACCAGATGCGCGTTGCGCGTTTGGGTGAGACAGCAGACAGGTGCGCGTTCGGGTGTGAGACAGGTGCGCGTTGCGCCTCAGCGCGCAGCTCTGCCTCTGACTGTCTGATGCGCACCACAAATTAATTGAAATCACGAAAATACACAAAAAAATTTCGCTCGCTGCGCTCGCATTAGTTTCTCATTTCCAATTCTTCAAACAGTCAAATCACTTCACCATAATACTGTGATACCGGCAACCGGAGCTGAATTTGTCTATTTATTTTAACTACAGTACTCTATTGTTGTATTGTTATTAGGTCTATGCTATGCCGATGTTACGTTAGTAAACAGGTAAAGTCAGAAAGTAACAATGTATTATAAGTATGACTTAATTATAAGCCAACTGTATGTTTAAGCCTAATTGTTAGGTAGGCCTATACAAAGTATTATTGCTGTATTGGCAGACTGGTACCGGTACCTATTTCAATATTCGTTTTTTTGAAATTACCGGTACATGTTTTGTTTGTAATCTAAAATAATATTTTCTGTTATAAAAGCAGTGAGCCCGATGGGCCACCATAGTAGTGGATTAAAAAAATATTTTTTAATATTAACAATTTTGATGTTGCAAAAATTACATTTATTATGTAAGCCTAGATTCAACGTACAGACAGACATACGTAAAGATAAGCTTAAAACGCTCAAACTTGTAAAATAGGAATGTAAAATTGTTCTTATGAACTGTGCGATTTTTTGAGATATGCATGACATGAGCTGCGCGATTTTGTTTGGATTATGACATATGATGAGGTGCGCGACGAGCCAATTTCAGGTGCGCGGTGATTTCAAAACAACAAAGCGTACCTGCGCGCTCATGCATGAATTCCAACCTGGCCTACGCGTAGGCCTACGCGTAGCTACGCGTAGCTACGCGTAGTTCGCAACATTGGGTCATATATCACCAGTTTCAGAGTTTTAACAATAACTACGCGTAGGTGCTACGCGTAGCTACGCGTAGGTCCTACGCGACCTACGCGTAGGTCCTACGCGACCTACGCATAGGTGCTACCCATAACTATGCCTATACGTCGTTTATCATTAAGGCCTACGTATTCCAAGCGGTTCAGTACTAAAATAAGACAATACGGTAGTATGTTCAATAAACAACCCACAACCATCAAATGCTTTCAACAGTAATGTATCCTATACCTGTATACTCTATATAGAGGAATACGCTAAGACTACATATTCTTCACTTCATGCGTTGCGGGCGGTAAAATGTGTTAATAATTAATGTTTAGAGTTCAAAAATAGTTTACAACGGCAGAAAGGAAATAGGCCGATGGTTCTTATCGATTCTCTGTGCTTTTTATTGCCTTTGTTCACGATAGGGCAAGGATATACTGTATTTAATATGTTAACCCCTTGACAAGGGAAGGGGGAGACTAAATTGTCTACCATGATTGGCTGCACTTGTTATTTGACCAAACAATTTGATTATATGCAGTATTTATCAGCTTTCGCTTAACCTCTTCACCGGTAGACTGGTCGCTTTATTTACTACTGTTCAATATTTAAATAATCCAATGGAAACAAAGATACTTGAATCATGAGACGTGAATTTTAAGTTTACTTTTTATTCATCCTCTGTGTTTGTATGTGAAAGAGCCGAATATTATTTATTACCAGTGCTGTATGTAGAGATATGAGTTTCCGATTCTGTTATTACATTTGTCTGATAATCAGATACCTGACATATACCGATACTTGCCTAACAACTCAACCCTACCGGACCTGAAATGAAAAATCATTGTTATCAGGACTGCTACGCGTAGCACCTACGCGTAGCTACGCGTAGCACCTACGCGTAGTTTCAAAATACCTACGCGTAGTTCCAAAATAACTACGCGTAGTTTTAAAACACCTACGCGTAGTTGTTAAAAAGGCAGTAAGTCTGGCCCTACCGGTAAATGACAGGAATGGAAGTTACAAACTACGCGTAGCTACGCGTAGCTACGCGTAGGCCTACGCGTAGGTCGAAAAGATTTACCCCATTATTTTGCATCTTCAGATCTTGTAGCCTCAAGAGCCTTCAGTCAAAATGTCAGACAGTAGGCCTACCTGGTACCGGCACCGGTAGGCCAACAACAAGTGCACCGCACCATCAGACCATAATTCTGTTAACATTTAAATACTGAAATACTGTTGCTGAAATACAGAAATATAGGCCTAGGTGTCAATAATCTAGTTGTCAGTTTGTCAATGCTGCACCTGCAATGTAAATAGCTGAATATAGGCCTCTCTCCTCCCTGCCTCGCTGGCTATCCGCAGTCTCATCGACATTGACAGTACCGGTATCTTGTCGGATTGTCAATGCCAGCTATGGCCACTGGGGGAAACCACTCCGAAGACATGGAAACTGTAACAGGAACCAATGATCCCCCTCTACAACCTTCTACCGGTACCGCTAAACCAGCTGACTCTGCGGGCGTTGTAATCATTCTCGGTATGGCGGGCTCGGGTAAGACAACGCTCGTGCGTCGTCTAACGGAGGAATTGCGCCGGCTACAGCGGCCGTCGTACAACGTGAATCTCGACCCGGCCGTTAAGGAAGTCGCATTCCCTGCTAACATCGATATCCGAGATACAATCGATTACAAACAGATAATGCAGCAGTACAGGTTGGGTCCGAACGGGGCGATTGTTACTTCCCTCAATCTATTCGCCACTCGATTCCATCAGGTTTATTTATTCACGTATTATATATTTTATTTACTTTTGCGTTTTATTAATACTCTCTCAGGCAGATTCTGCCGTTTTTGTACCGCGAACTAGTAGTACCGTTACAGTCGTAGATAGTAACTGTTTTGGGTGAGTTTAAATTGTATTAATTAATTAGGCCTATGTAATCCACATTGTGAATTCGCCGAGATGAGATATATTTAGTACCGAAAATCTACGTATTTTAGTTTTACATTATTTCATTGCAGTTTTATTTATAATGTAATACTTCAATGACTTTTATGACAATATTCATTTCAGTTCCATCATACATAATTATACTGGGGATGATTATGTAAAGTATCCATTCTAGTTGCGGATTGGTTTTGTTTTTCCAGATAGGGGGAGAAACTGCAATAAAAAGTCTTCCCTTTCCAGGGGAAATTCGACGCAAATAACAGTTGATTGTTCTCAAAAATAAAACTGTAACCTGTTCTATTGTGTTTGTTTAGTTTATTGTTTTGGCTAAAATAACGTGCCACTATAACCTGTTCCTTTTCCTAAATTGAGAATTTAACATTGAGGCGAGATATTAATTCGCCAAGGTGGGATGGTGCGTCCAGTTTCCCCCTTGTCTCTGTTATTCATATAATAACAGGATAACCTGTATTGTAAATTAATAACAATGCAACTATATTTTATTTATTAAATTTTTTACCCACTACAAAACTTTATTATTGTGATTCAGATATATAACTTGAATCCGGGTCTCTTCCCATTGGAAAGATAGTGAGTAAAAAGTAACTAACGTTATGGAACCCACCCTGGAGCATGCACCGGTTCAGAATTTTAAATTTAGATATAGGCGAGGCGGGATAACTGATTATTATGTTAACTTTGATTACATAATGAGTGGATAGTTCTCAAAAGTTTCACCGTAACTTTTGATACAGTACCGAAGCAGTAGCGTAGCCTAGCAAGATTTTGATTTTTACTCGGCCCAAATTCTTGGCGCAGTTTTGCTGCTGTTTTGCTAATTGATTATATATACGTTATTTTCGCGCTGTTTTTTTTTGCTCCGCACGCGCGCACGGCGTCCTCGCGCAGTTTTTTGACGTGCGCACCAATTTTGCGCAGTTCTCAATAGCGCTGGCTCAATATTTATTTCGATGTTCTTTCAACACATGTATTAAATTTAAGAAACGTTTTATTTCCTGTAAAACTATTTTATTTTACTTTTTTTCGCCGGGAAAAAAAGTAAAATCAATGCAATCATCCTATGGGTTACTTTTTCCCTAGGGAAAAAAAGTACTCCCTTTTTCTCCCGATTTTGCGGTATATTCCAGCGAAAAGTAGCAATTTAATTTTGATTTCGATTAAATTCCAAGGTTTTATAATACAATTATAATTGTATAATTGTTTTTCTTATAGGCGATGGATTTTATTGATAAACGTGCGAATTCAGCTACTTCCCTTGTTATCGTAGACACTCCAGGTCAGATCGAGGTCTTCACCTGGTCAACGTCGGGGTCCATCATAGCGGAGTCTTTGGCCTCATCACAACCCACCGTAATCATATACGTCATGGACACCCCTCGCAGCACCAACCCGATAACGTTTATGAGCAACATGCTCTACGCCTGCAGCATTCTATACAAGTTCCGTTTGCCTTTTATTATCGCGCTCAATAAGATCGACGTGGTTGATCATGGTTTCGCGGTCGATTGGATGAAGGATTTTGAACTTTTCGACGAAGCTGTTTCGGCCGAGAGTTCCTACTCATCTTCGCTTTGTCGATCTTTAAGTTTGACTTTAAGTGAATTTTATGAGAATCTACGTTGTGTTGGGGTTTCTTCCACAACAGGCGCGGGAATCGATGAGTTATTGAAGGTCATTGACGAGGCTGTTGTTGAGTACACCACTGAATATCTTCCGGAGTTCGAGAGGCTAAAGAGAGAAGGCGAGGAAAGGAGGAAGAAAATGCATTCGGATAGATTCGCACGGGATAGGGGGGATGTCGGGGGGTTGGAGACAGGGGTGGGGGGGTTGCGGTTGGCTGCTGGCTTGGAGATTGGTCGCGCGGGTGGCGACGTCGAAGAGGAGGGTGATATAGATTGGGAGTTTGAGGATGACATGAGGGAGGGATGGCCAGCGGGTACAGAAGGCGAGTGAATATCTGGTCGTCTGTGAACCTCCAAACATCTACCAACAGTCCGTCAGTCAGGGAGTTCCCGTATCGAGATTGAACAAACTTTGGATGTCTCAAAAAGGATCTACAGTGCAGTTCATCTGAATGATGCCCCTAAATATGTCTTTGATACAGGAGGGGCGCGATACGATATGGACCAAAATTACTTAAGATAGTTTGCCTATTTTTCCAACAGCCAACAAGCAATGATAAGGTTTTATGAGGCGCCTCTAGTCTTTATTTATCACAAAGTTACCTGCAACATCCGCGCACTCTAGAATTTTACGACAACTTTTTTTCTAAACACCTTCCAATGCTTATGTAACGGACTGGAGAATTTACTATGCTGCTAAGCTCCTGTTGTTAGTTCATTTTATTTTTGGTTTAATTAATTAAATGTATTAACATTCATTTTAAGGATTTTGATGTGCTATTAAATTTGAATGAATAAGTTTTATAAACTATATAATTATTAGACCTTATCATTAAAACTTCATAAACATTGTTATAAAGAAATACGAAAATTAAATTCGTATCAGGGGCAGGGCAGGATACGATACGAAAATACGATACGATGCGAAAATACGATACGATACGAAAATACGATACGATATGATACAAAAAATCCAAGATACGATACGAAATACGAAAAAAGTTTCGTATTTTTTTCGTATCGTATTTTATCTAAGAGTTTATAAAATATTGTATTGTATTTTGTATTTCACTTAGAAAATCATATAAATCTCTTTATAATCGGCAATTTTTTTCATTGTTCCAGAATGCTTGCCGCAGCAATAGTGTGTCTACTGGCTATATATCATCCATAAAGGACGTTATGCAACACGCGGCCCTGTGAGTAGGCGTCACGCCACTTTATGCATACTGTACTAAACTGCTACCGGTACCTTTATTTATGGAATACTTTTGAATTTGATGTACCAATATGGAATAAAAGTTAAACTAATACAAGAATAAAACCGTGTTTTATTTATTTTATTCTCTCACTAGGGCCTTTATCATAACATCAATGCCTTATAGGCTCGGTTAGAGTTCTCCTCACAAAGTTTATTCAAATTTTATTAGATTATATTTCAGTGATCTTTTTATCATTATTCTACAGTTAATTACAATGTGATTAACGATCCTCCTGTCTTACACATTTTATTACATAATAAAACTGTAAGCTGTTACCTAATTTATACTGATACTAAAATACGATACGATATACGAAAAGTATTTATTCGTATTATACGATACGAAGTTAATTTTTAAGATACGATAGGAAATTCGATACGAATAAAATAATGCGATACGAAATACGAAAATCCGTTTTCGTACCGTATTGTATGTTTTACCAAAGCAAGCCAAATAATTAATTAACTTTGAACCAATAATTTCTTTCAATAATGTCAGTATTTTTTATTTATACTAAAAGTTTAATATAGTTTGTGTTGGTGTTGTGAGAGAGTACGGGTCAGGGTTTTATTTATTAATTTTAGCTCGTGGAAATCAGTGCGAAACATTTCAATTTGACGGTGAAGATTCAAATTTATTAATTATTATTTATTAATATTAATTATTATTAATTTATTTATTATGTTCAACTGAAAGTAACACGCAATGTAACCCCAGACTCAGAATTATATAAGATAAATAGTATGTTTATTGTTAGGGTCAAAATGTGTTGTGAAAATACAAAAAACCGCGTCCTATACAATGTAATATAGTGTCATTGTCTGATGACACAAGCCAACACCCAGTTTTACTCACAGTCTATTAGCATACAAACGGGTGCAAGAATTATCGTTTCTGGAGGCCATTTATTCTATTATAAAAACACAACCTCGAACATTTTATTTATGGATGTCTAGCTGCTATGCTACTACTAGGATCGGCATTGCAGATGCATTTTTAAGAATGCTGTGTCGGCTTGTCGACAAAATTGCGCCGCCACAACTCCCTATCACCCATAACATTTATTATACAAGTCTCTGCACAAGTTCGAATAGTATCTATGTTCGCTTTGCATCTACTGTATTGTGGTATTACACAGGTATTGTCGTTACTCTTTACAGCTATAAACATGAATATAAGTCTGTAAGTGTGATCTAACTTCGCCGAGGTAGGATCTACTGTATGTTCATCTGATATCACCAAAGTCAGGCCTTTAGATCTAAATTCGTTCCCCTGATAAATCCGGCTTGCACTTACTGACTTATGCAGCTGCATGGCAATATGAGCAAACGCATATGAGATGGCAAGAATCTCCCGAACCGAATCCGTTCAAACCATGTTCCAGAACATCAATAATAACTCTCAATAATAAAACTGTAACCTGTTCTATTGTGTTTAGTTTTGTGTTTTGGTTAAAATAACGTGCCACTATAGCCTGCTCCTTTCCCTAAATTAATTGAGAATTTAACATTGAGGCGGGATATTAATTCGCCAAGGCGGGTTTTGCGTCGAGTTTCCCCCTCTATCTCCTGATTTCAGGCTTGTTTGACTAGTGTTACAGTTTTATTGTAGAGAATATTCAACTGTTATTTGAATTTGTTTTCCCCTGGACGGGAATGGAATTTGATTGTATGCAACGAAAGCCCAGCCACCCCCCCCCCCTCCCCCCTCCCCATCTGAGAATTTTAGTTACGTATTGGGTGTTGTATCATGGAAATTTTTCATCATAAAGCGCTAGGAGCCCTAAGCGGAGGCGATTTTGTTCTAGTGTCAAGCTTGGGGAACCAATGAGACACCTCCAATGTTATATAGTGTCTGGTTAGAGATGTGTGCATTGTACTGTACTTGACCAGGCCTGAACCAGGCGTAGCATTCTTGTGAATGTACCATCCAGAGATTTGGTATCCTCGGCAGTTAGAGCCCAGCATGGACCCCCATAGAGGAGTACTGGAACTACTGCTGGTCTAAATAATCGGACCTTAAGTTTCCGATTAATTCTATGTGACTTCCAAATCCTGGAAAGCCTATTCAAGGCTGCCCATGCCTTTCCCTTACGTATTGGAAGGTCCTCACCTGACGTCCGGATCCATGATCCCAGGTAACAGAAGTCGTCCACATGCTCAAGCATACTATCCTTTGAGCTTATGCTCATCCGATCAGAGACTTGCTGAGGACTTTCAAAGTTAACTGACATAATTTTGGAAATCTTGGAGTTAATAAAAAGTTAACACTAGAAGCAGCCTGTTCTAATGAGCTGAGGAGCCGTTGGGCTCCCTCTAGTGATTCTGAGAGTACTCCTACTCCCAAGTCATCAGCAAAGTCTAGATCAGTTAGGTACTTGGCAGGATTTCCTCGACTTCTGGAGCCAGTAGGTGGAGTTACCATCACCCCATCATCATTATGATGAGCTAAGGACATGCTTAGAACATAGTCAACTACAATTATGAACAAGAATGGCTCAAGTGTGTCTCTCCGGAGGACTCCATATAATACTTCAAATGGTTCTGTGCTGGTTCACAAATGTTGTCAAACCATCGTATACTGCATTAATTCATCAGGAATCCCATGTAATGAACGTATGCTGAACATACGTAAGCAAGAGACTGAATCAAAGGCCTTGGAAGAAGTCAACAAAGATAACAGCCAGATGCCTGTCTTTTTTGATAACTCTTCAATTATCCTTCTAAGTGCCAAAATGGTCTCCATGGTTCCACGACCTTTACGGAACCCATTCCTGCTTTCCAAGAAGCAGTCTCTCAATGGGATCCCTGATGCGATTTAATAGAATTCTATTGTATAGCTTTGCAGCAATCGAGATCAATGAGATTCCCCGAAAAGAACCATAAAATGTTAGGTTGCCCTTCTTGGGAACTGGCACTAACTTATTTGTTTTAATTTCTTGTGGGACTCTTGTTATTCTGTACATGTTTACTATGAT
>JAUCBJ010000361.1:0-11319 GCA_032718475.1 Nemertoderma westbladi | reverse complement strand
CCCTAGCGGCTGGCGGCAGAATTAAAGATTTCACTAAAATTGCTACTAGTCCCTCAATTTTGGTCCAAATTTCTTGAAACCAACTTTTTTGGACTCAGCGTGATCGACTCTACAAAAGTTACCTTATAGAATTTTTAATTAGCCAATTTTATTTTAATTAATTAATTTAATTAATTAATTATCATATTTTTAATTAAAATTGGCTAATTATAAAAAATTTTAATATTTATCAAAATTCCATAAGATAACTTTTAAAGAGCTTCCTAAGCTCGTTCGAATGAGCCATAAACGAAGAAAATTGGTTGAAAAATGACGGTAGTAATTTGAAAATGAAAAATGTCATTCCGAGAAAATGCCCTTCAAAGTTTAAACCGTCCCGCCAAAATTGGCTGTCTGTGTTCTGGTTGGTTAATTATTTCTGGCACGAAGGATGAACACCAACAAGCTAAAATGTTCGTTACTTGGGTTTTCGGGGTCGCTGATTTCATTTCCGATGTCAGTTTTAATTTTTGGTGGAATCTAGTCTATTTGTCAGTCTGTCGGTCTTCTGTCTTTCTTACAATTTGACGGACAGACCGTCATACGGAAAAACAGTGATAACTCGAGAACTGAAAGAGGTCTCACTAAGCGGTTTTCAGATTTGTAATCCTCATTAAATTCTGCTCTAGGTAAAATAAAGAAACAATAATTTGAAAATTTTACCTTAGGGGGGGTATACCCCCCCCCTTAATAATCTAGAATTTACCCTTTTCCAGGTGATTTTAAGGAATGAGGAAGCTTGTCCTTCCAAAGCCTTGGTACCCTGGCAACCACAGACGCCACGCAGTGGGCCCAGCACTGTAAGACCATGGCAACAACATACGCCCCGAGGTGGTCCAAGCACCGGGTCTTCACAGAGCAGCAACCCCAGACGAATATCTGGCTACTCCAGTCTACCCAGACACCCTGGCTCGACTCACTGGAGCCGAGAGGTGGCTGGCAATCGGGCGTCCACTCACAGAATCTACGCGTCTCTACCACGTCCGAGTCGAGCCCAACCCAACACCGACAGACGCGAGTACAACTTCCCTACAACCACGGCTACAACATACAAGATAACCTACAAAACACCGGCGGTGACGCCAAGAGCCAGTCGTGCGTTACCCCCGTCTACCACTGGTGGCACCGCTGGGCCGCTCGCTATATGCTACGGAAACAGTCCATCCGCCTCGCTAGTCAATCATTCTAGAAATGATGTCAGTCAAACACGAGATCGACGCGAGAGACCATCACATCGACCTACCGATGGGGGCCGTGCCAGCTCAATGTTCTCTCCACGACCGGGTCACCTTGACGCCCCCAAGTGGTCCACTCTCCGTCCGGTATCTGTGGGACCTGGGCCGTCATCCCCTGGTCGTCCTGGGTTATTGTCCCCGGGTAGGAAGTCGGCTACTTTGGGTCGGAAGTCATCTCGACGAATGAGCTACGAGTACCGACCGGCGGAGTTTCAGCAGTGGACCGCTGCGACCAATAGGATGAAGGATACAGTCGAGGAGGCCGATTTGTAGATTATAGTTCGTTTCTAACTGACTAAGTTTGCATTTTTTTTATTATTTCTTCTTTATTTTGATACACAAATGCAGATAGATTAACTTGTGAACTTAAGAAGTTGGTAATGATAAATTGGAACGTAAAGAAAGGAGCAACTAAACGGATATGGGAATCTCCCCTTATTTGTTTAAGTCCAACCCAAAGTTAGTAAGGTGGCCCTCGAGATAATATTACTTGTCTGGGGATAAAACCTGGACTTTATTGGCTGGACTTTATATTCAGGGCGCGGAGATTATTTGTGGATCGGATTTAGAAAAAGAGGGATAACCCCCATATCGTTTTAGGTGCATTGTAGAGAAGTAAGAAAAGTAGAGAGTGGAAAAAACATGGGAAGATAAGGTTGGCAGGGAAACTAAATGAAGGGTTGGTTCTGTAGTGATAAATTTAGAGATGAAAGTCAAGAACTTCATGTTTATGACAAGTTAGTGAAGGAGGGGAAGGTTGGAGGGAAGGTCTGGCAGTTGGACATTTTAGTTTTATTTAATTAAATATTTAATTCTTATAGTAATGAAATTAATTATGGTTGTAATTATATATTTTGTTACAATTACTTAATTTTACGAATAGCTTTAAAAAAATAGGTAATTAATTGCAAGTTAATATACTTACTTAACAATAATTTAGAAATAAAATATTGCTGGTTCGAATATTCTAATACTAGTTTAGTCGTACTTTACAATACAGTTAGTGCAGTCTGTAGTTTATTCCACAGTATTTTAATTAAAATGCTTTAAACTTCAGCTTAAATTATATTTAAAATAATTCTTTAATTTTAATAAATAAATAACGTATATTAGGCCTAATTAGAAACCACTCTTGCATCAGACAGCTGATACTACCTAAGAAATATACTACCATAGTATATCCGGTGATTCGGCACACAAAAACCTAGACAACATGTACTACAGACTACAGTAAAATTACAGCCTAGGCAACTGGTGCTACAGAAAAATAACAGCATAGGTAACTGGTACTACAGTAAAATAATAGCCTAGGCAACTGGTACTACAGTAAAATAACAGCCTAGGCAACTGGTACTACAGTAAAATAACAGCCTAGGCAACTGGTACTACAGTAAAATAACAGTCTAGGCAACAACTGGTACTACAGTAAAATAACAGCCTAGGCAACTGGTACTACAGTAAAATAACAGCCTAGGCAACTGGTACTACAGTAAAATAACAGCCTAGGCAACTGGTACTACAGTAAAATAACAGCCTAGGTAACTGGTACTACAGTAGATTTACAGCCTAGGCAACTGGTACTACAGTAAAATATCAGTCTAAGCAACTGTTACTACAGTAAAATAACAGCCTAGGCAACTGGTACAACAGTAAAACAACAGTCTAGGCAACTGGTACTACAGTAAAATAACAGCCTATGCAACTGGTACTACAGTAAAATAATAGCCTAGGCAACTGGTACTACAGTAAAATAACAGCCTAGGCAACTGGTACTACAGTAAAATAACAGCCTAGGCAACTGGTACTACAGTAAAATAACAGCCTAGGCAACTGGTACTACAGTAAAATATCACCCTAGGCAACTGGTACTACAGTAAATTAACAGCCTAGGCAACTGGTACTACAGTAAAATAACAGCCTATGCAACTGGTACTACAGTAAAATAACAGCCTATGCAACTGGTACTACAGTAAAATAATAGCCTAGGCAACTGGTACTACAGTAAAATAACAGCCTAGGCAACTGGTACTACAGTAAAATAACAGCCTAGGCAACTGGTACTACAGTAAAATAACAGCCTAGGCAACTGGTACTACAGTAAAATATCAGCCTAGGCAACTGGTACTACAGTAAATTAACAGCCTAGGCAACTGGTACTACAGTAAAATAACAGCCTATGCAACTGGTACTACAGTAAAATAACAGCCTAGGCAGCTGGTACTACAGTAAAACAACAACCTAGGCAACTGGTACTACAGTAAAATAACAGTCTAGGCAACTGGTACTACAGTCAATTAACAGCCTAGGCAACTGGTACTACGGTAAAACAACAACCTAGGCAACTGGTACTACAGTAAAATAACAGCCTAGGCAACTGGTACTACAGTAAAATAACAGCCTAGTCAACTGGTACTACAGTAAAATAACAGTCTAGGCAACAACTGGTACTACAGTAAAATAACAACCTAGGCAACTGGTACTACAGTAAAATAACAGCCTAGGCAACTGGTACTACAGTGAAATAACAGTCTAGGCAACTGGTACTACAGTAAAATAACAGTCTAGGCAACTAGTACTACAGTAAATAACAGAAGAGGCAACTGGTACTACAGTAAAATAACAGCCTAGGCAACTGGTACAACAGTAAAATAACAGTCTAGGCAACTGGTACTACAGTAAATAACAGAAGAGGCAACTGGTACTACAGTAAAATAACAGCCTAGGCAACTGGTACGACAGTAAATAACAGAAGAGGCAACTGGTACTACAGTAAAATAACAGCCTAGGCAACTGGTACTACAGTAAAATAACAGTCTAGGCAACTGGTACTACAGTAAAATAACAACCTAGGCAACTAGTACTACAGTAAATTAACAGCCTAGGCAACTGGTACTACAGTAAAATAACAGAAGAGGCAACTGGTACTACAGTAAATAACAGAAGAGGCAACTGGTACTACAGTAAAATAACAGCCTAGGCAACTGGTACTACAGTAAAATAACAGTCTAGGCAACTGGTACTACAGTAAAATAACAACCTAGGCAACTAGTACTACAGTAAATTAACAGCCTAGGCAACTGGTACTACAGTAAAATAACAGAAGAGGCAACTGGTACTACAGTAAATAACAGAAGAGGCAACTGGTACTACAGTAAAATAACAGCCTAGGCAACTGGTACTACAGTAAATAACAGAAGAGGCAACTGGTACTACAGTAAAATAACAGCCTAGGCAACTGGTGCTACAGTAAAATAACAGCCTAGGCAACTGGTACTACAGTAAAATAACAGCCTAAGCAACTGGTACTACAGTAAAATAACAGCCTAGGCAACTGGTACTACAGTAAAATAACAACCTAGGCAACTGGTACTACAGTAAAATAACAGCCTAGGCAACTGGTACTACAGTAAAATAACAGCCTAGGCAACTGGTACTACAGTATAATAACAGCCTAGGCAACTGGTACTACAGTAAAATAACAACCTAGGCAACTAGTACTACAGTAAATTAGCAGCCTAGGCAACTGGTACTACAGTAAAATAACAGCCTAGGCAACTGGTACTACAGTAAAATAACAACCTAGGCAACTGGTACTACAGTAAAATAACAGCCTAGGCAACTGGTACTACAGTAAAATAACAGCCTAGGCAACTGGTACTGCAGTAAAATAACAGCCTAGGTAACTGGTACTACAGTAAAATAACTACCAAGGCAACTGGTACTACAGTAAAATAACAACCTAGGCAACTAGTACTACAGTAAATTAACAGCCTAGGCAACTGGTACTACAGTAAAATTACAGCCTAGGCAACTGGTACTACAGTAAAATAACAGTCTAGGCAACTGGTACTACAGTAAAATAACAACCTAGGCAACTAGTACTACAGTAAATTAGCAGCCTAGGCAACTGGTACTACAGTATAATAACAGCCTAGGCAACTGGTACTACAGTAAAATAACAACCTAGGCAACTGGTACTACAGTAAATTAACAGCCTAGGCAACTGGTACTACAGTAAAATAACAGTCTAGGCAACTGGTACTACAGTAAAATAACAGCCTAGGCAACTGGTGCTACAGTAAAATAACAGCCTAGGCAACTGGTACTACAGTAAAATAACAGTCTAGGCAACTGGTACTACAGTAAAATAACAGTCTAGGCAACAACTGGTACTACAGTAAAATAACAACCTAGGCAACTGGTACTGCAGTAAAATAACAGTCTAGGCAACTGGTACTACAGTAAAATAACAGCCTAGGCAACTGGTACTACAGTAAAATAACAGCCTAGGCAACTGGTACTAAAGTAAAATAACAGCCTAGGCAACTGGTACTACAGTAAAATAACAACCTAGGCAACTGGTACTACAGTAAAATAACAGCCTAGGCAACTGGTACTACAGTAAAATAACAGTCTAGGCAACTGGTACTAAAGTAAAATAACAGCCTAGGCAACTGGTACTACAGTAAAATAACAACCTAGGCAACTGGTACTACAGTAAAATAACAGCCTAGGCAACTGGTACTACAGTAAAACAACAACCTAGGCAACTGGTACTACAGTAAAATAACAGCCTAGGCAACTGGTACTACAGTAAAACAACAACCTAGGCAACTGGTACTACAGTAAAATAACAGCCTAGGCAACTGGTACTACAGTAAAATAACTGCCAAGGCAACTGGTACTACGGTAAAATAACAGCCTAGGCAATTGGTACTACAGTAAAATAACAGCCTAGGCAACTGGTACTACAGTAAAATAACAGCCTAGGCAACTGGTACTACAGTAAAATAACAGTCTAGGCAACTGGTGTTACAGTAAATTGAATTTAAAGTGTTTTGTAACTTATTCCCGAAGTCTTTAACCCCCGCCGTTATTTGTACACTGCATGCTCACAATTAAACTGCTCTTATGGGTGTGGATTTTTTACACAGTAGACCTAGACACTGTTATTATTATTACAACACCTAAGTCTACCTGAGTAGTTTAAGTTATTATTTTGTACTGATTTTGAATGATTGTTAATTTTTCAATAACAACATATAATATTATGTGTGCTAAAGTACAATATTCCTCTATGCATATTTGCTATATGAAACATAAATTATTAACATTTACTTATTCATTAATTTCAACTTATTTATTAAATAGAGACACACTTTGTTCCCTTATATAGACTCATATTCCATTCCGATCCACCCAACCATTGGTAAACATGAGACCAGTCACTACCCTAGCCTCAGTTAATACCCTAAAACTCGGTCCCACACTGTAAAGCACCAAGTGAGTGAATACAGACTGGAGAACTGATTTCTGACTAGGCAGACTGATGAGGTTCTGATTAAGGACATGGGGGGCGGTTGGCGACTTGCCCTCGCATCAGCAGATGATAGTGGCAATGGTGGAATTGGTCTATTGATGAACCTAACTGCACAGAACTCTCTAGAGACTAGAAATCTCTAACCACGTCATCCATTGCCGCTTCTCATGTTATTATTATTATTATTATTATTATTATTATTAAACACCTTGTATAATAGTTACAGAGGGAGAAAAGCACCAAGGTTATGTATAACACTAACAATAATTATTACACGGTTATTTTGTTATTTTCCCGGTTATTTTGCCCTTGGAGAAGGATACCCTCGGGCCTGCGGCCATTGGGTTAATCCTTCTCCGCGGGCAAAATAACCGGGAAAATAACAAAATAACCGTGTAATAAATATGTTATTCCCCATTCAACCCCCTTATAAGCGGGAAATAACTGGTTATTACCCGCATTTGCGGGAATATTTGCGGGAAAGGTGAATATTTCCTAATTAAAAACACACGAATAAAATAACAACTCAAGTAAAATTCAATGCATTAATATATTTATTTACAGGTAAAATTACATACAATAGGGTCTACTACTAGTGATACAGTATATTATATTTACAAAGCTGTATTAAATTTACAATACCTCAGTAGATTAACATTTTTTACCTTCGAATATAATATATCTTTGTTCGTCGAGTTCGACGACATCAACCGGTAAATTTTTCCATATATTAACTATTCGATTACCAAAGGAGAACTTACTAATCTGGAGCCTGGAACGTTGTTGAGACAGTTTGTAATTATGTCCTCTTGACCCTGGCCTACTAGCACTTTTGAAGAATATATCATAGTCTAAATCAACAACATTGTTAATTATGCAATAAGTCATCTTTAAATCGTAAACAGTCCTACGTACTCCTAACGGTTGTAAAGTTAAGTATTGCAAACGTTCCAGATAACTTCGGCTACTCAGTCCACATCGAGCAAATAGTCTACGTGTAAAGTAACGTTGCACTCTTTCTATTAAATCTATAGAACTCAGATGGAAAGGGGACCACACCGGTGTAAAATATTCTACAAGCGGTCTCACATAGGATTTGTAAGCCCTTAATAATGCACTCAAGTCACTAGTCTGAAAGCACCTGAAAATTAAGTTTGCAATTTTGAAAGCTTTTGCAGCTTGCAATTTACAATGCAAATCAAATTTTAAGTTCACAGAAAAAGTAACCCCTAAATCTCTACAATAATCATCAGTTTGTATTAACCTACCGTTTAGAAATAATATTGTTCTGGAACTACATTAGCTTTACTGACACCAAAACGAAGAACAGTGCACTTATGAGCCGCTATGTTTAGTTGCCAACCGGCTGACCAGCTTTCCAGTATACGCAGCGCGCCGTGTAGAAAATCACTATCGTTTGATCTCGCGTGCAACTTTAAGTCATCCGCAAATAATTTGCAGGATACATTTGGGAGACTGGCCAATAAGTTTCCTATGGTGGTTCTGATTGTTTGCTATTCTCCAAATAGTAGATGAGGTGAAACATTTGTTCGCGCTTTTAGACCTTTGGCAGTTTAACCCGCCAAATTATGATGTCTTCTAGATAATAAATCACTTTTAGCCTATGACAAGTATTTAATTCACTACACTAGTCGAAACCAATCTGTGCGCGATCATTCACCCGCTGGATATACCCGGGAGATTGGGTTCGACGGCTTAATCTTATTGCTATGTAAGCCTAATGTATTATTCGACTGACAGTATTATATAATCTCTGACAATATTATTCACCTTCGGGAAATATTAACAGTTCCTTTAGGACGTGGCGCTCTATCTATATAAACAGAGTTATGACTTAAACTACTCACAACGATATGGCTTAGTTACAATTCACATATATGGCGCATTCTTTAGGAAATGCTTCGTTATCAGTCTCACTCATACACAATGCTGCACAATACTGCACACTAATCTGCCGATCTTCACTGATTTTAGTCACATATAAAAGGAACACGGACCGAATCATGTAGGGTCTATCAAATAACATTAGATTCACTTCAAACCACTTTAACATAAGTCACAATTGTTATATGTAACCCTTCTCTCTTACCTTCGGTATATCAAGAATTTTGGGTTTCTGGGTTATTTATCGTTATTCCAAATATAATAATTCATCAACCATATTATGAAGAACTGACAGTAAATAGCAGTATAACAATATAAAGTATGCACAGGTTGTTTGATTAGGTATGGTATGTTATGTTGTGATAAATGCAGTGATCAGACATCAGATAACGGATATATGTCCTTATAATTAAGCCTACTAGTGTAGGGCTAAAGCCGTTCTTCCTGGCTTAGAATCACCAACAACACTAAAAACTGATAAGAATAACTATAAGAATACCAGCTACCCTTATTCTACAAAGATCTCACCCACCACAGAGAATGAGCATACAGATAGGAAATTCAGTTCAGTAGATCTGTGATAGGTCAAAATCAAAACCAACTCAAATCCTATTGGCAGATACAGAAGGCAGGGCTATGGGGCAACGTGGCAATATCAGCCGTTAGCCGTCGTCATGGTAGCGACACTGTTTTCAAGAGTATCGAGCTTTTACGTCACGAAATTGCAGATTATGTCCTCTAAAGTACAAATACAGAAGAAATGGCTTTTATGTCCTCCAAAACACCAGTACAGCAAGGACACGGCCTTTTTATGCCTGGTAAACCAACCACAGAGTACTTTACGGGGATAATAACCGGCTAATTACGCAAAAGCTTTTACACCGCTCCCAGAAAATGGGATTTAAGTCTATAAAATATAACAAATCACAGTTTCTAAAATATAAAGATACTCTAAACAGTTAGTCTTTCTTACGCAGACGGCGTTTACACAGTTTTTGAGGCTAGCAAGAGTCCTTTTCTCTTTGGGGCGAGCCACTTTACTAGGAGGGCTATAAATCCTGGGTGAAGGGTGCAATATGATTGCATCAGAAGGTGTAGGATTATGGTCGGGGTATCCGCCGTTTCGATATGCTTCTCCTCGAGCTGATTTTCCTCCGCTCGTAGCTGGATACGTTCATCCAAAACTCTCGCAGAGAATAGGGGTTTCTAAGCTTGATATCTTCTTAGAGATTCGAGATTTCCCAATCGAACTGAGATAAGGCCAATTCGTTTATCGATTGGACTTACTGTTATAACTTACGTTTATCTGAACAAACGCAGGTTTCTTTTTTGATCTTTATAGAATAGCGTTTAACTCGTTTCGTACAACGCTCTCCTTCACCTTGATGAAGGGTTGTATCGCGTTAAACGGGAACGACCATACGGTTGGATAGTGATATTAGGTGTCCGCATCACAATCCGGCTAGGTAAGATGGGCGGCTAGCTAGAAATCACTGTCGGAGTGTTACCGATTAATTGTTAGGGTAGCACTAGATCTTTGAACAGTGAATACAGTCCGCGAGGATCCGCGACACCATCAGGATCGCAGGTCTGAGGTCCAACTAAGGAATGAGGAGGTTTGACCGAGTATTCCGGGACTCTGATCGTAGGTTTACTCCAGGATCGTTCGAGCCGAGTGAGCATAGGTGATACGTCAAACAAGTTTCGCTCGAAACTCCAGTAAATATAACGAGCACAACTGTGTTTAACACAACGTTTCCGTGGATGTTTATGTCTTTCCGTTTATTAGTTGGGTCTAGGGCATTTATCGTAATAATACCAAAGACGCACGTCTGGTAGGGGAAACGCGGGTGATATTTATTTGTTGTTACAATGCTTCTATCAAGAATTCCAAATATACGTTGGAGTTACCGCGTTTATTTGTTTCTTTAGTGTCTTTTCTTTCGAGTCGATTTCGAATAGAATTTTCGCATTCGAATTTCAGTTTATGGTTCCGACTCCGCTGGGCAGGATATATAGTCGACATAGTCCGTATTATGTAAATCGATAGGATGACCAGTAGTTAAGAAGACCATATAAGATGACCAGTTTACGCTGCGTATATCGAGCAGCGAATTTTCTATAGTCCAACTCGCGCGAGCTGCTCTTGGGACATTGGCGGTTCGATATAACGACCATCGTCCTCCGCAGCAGTTGGACTAACGTCGCCGCGTATTAAGCTATCAACAAACGCTTGTAAAAGTAGAGTATATCGCTCCCCGATACTAAGACCATCTTCTATCAACTCCGTCATATCTGCTATATATGAGTTTATCCATATTATGAGTTTATATTTAGGCGAGCGGGCGTCGCTGCCTACCCCAATCAACCCCCGGACAGTACGAGATCCTCAGCGCCGATGTGTCGTCGCCGCTGTACTTTCGCCAACGACGTAGCCGCACAACGACAACGACAACCGGCACAAGTCACTCCACTGTCCGTCCCAAAGGCTTAGATGTACTTCAGGTTTTCCTTGGAGAGTTAGGTTACTTTCACGATTGCGACTAGCTACTGTAAACACACTTTAGCAGTAACATTCACCTATAAACTCACAAATACCACACAACTGGTCACAACTACGCACATTCGGGCCATTTGTCCGTTAGTCAATGCCTTCCAGAATGTCACTGTATTATTATGTATCCTTGGATACTAGCAGTGCGCTATTTATTCCCTATGCTATTCAATGGGACAAGCTTTCTATTGTTCTTTTAACTCAATTCTAATTCTAGCGTGGTTGTTGCCATGGTGACATTATGCAAAGCTAGCGGTAGAATTAGA
>JAUCBJ010000360.1:0-17980 GCA_032718475.1 Nemertoderma westbladi | reverse complement strand
GGACCGTTACCCCCCATGATATATCCAACGCAGAAGAGGTCGACAGGCCCGACGGGCGAACCGCACCCAGCAACAGGGGAGTCTGTACAGCATCCATCGAGCCCACTAGAAGTACAGCCGATGGGAATGGCAACACTCATCGATGCGCTTAAGACCAGGATCGAGCTGCCACCAGTGGAGCCATTCAAATTCGATGGAAGCAGACCGGAAGAATATCTGCAATTCCGACGCATGTACAGCAACGAAATATTGACAAAGAACCTGACACAGACGGAGTGCCTAAAATATTTACAAGTTTACACAGGGGGCCCAGCGTACGACATCGTGAGGCAGTATCAAGGCATCGAGGGTGGATTCACGACTGCATGGCGGGCCCTAGACAGGGAATACGGACACCCAGCCAAGATCATCCGGCAGACCTTGAGGGGAATAACATCGGGTGGCCTGCAGGATAACCCTGTCAGCATCAAGACTTTTGCGAATAAGGTCGAGAAGGCGCTGATCGTGCTGAAGACCTTGGATGCGCCATACGAACTCAACGCATCGAATAACATCACCACGATAGCGCAGGCACTGCCAATCTGGCTAAGGAACATAAGTGGAGGAAGATCGCCTTCTCCACCCGGGAGAAGAAAGGTGCGGAACCGGGCCTAGAGGAAATGTCGAACTTCCTCAATTACGAGGCGGAGCTGATCACGGACCCAGTCTACAGCGAGGATAGTCTGGGGAGGGCGCCGAGGACCGAATACAACAGGCCGAAACCAGAACATAGTGCGGCAAATGCGTTACCAAAATTAAGACAGTCACTACCATACGCGGCGACACAGGGGACTGCAAGTCTACAGATAGCTGGGGAATAGGGCCACACTGTGGCACAAACAGGGACAAAATAATAACATGAACAAATATATCCCAACACACCCAGTAGGCCAAATCCAAATAACCAAAACACTAAACTGGTAGATGTGAATCTACGCGCAATACGTGTAGGGCTATACAAGGAACGTTACAACCAGGATACAAATGTCAATTGCATAACGATGGAACCCTGTGATCGGATTCCAATTCCACCCACCACCCCATAAAGTTGGGAAACGGCGCCCATTTAGCAATATTGGGGATACGAGGTTAACCCCAATTAACCTCGTATCACACAACCAATAACGGGGACAACAAACCCCCAAAGGGCCACACAAAGGGAGGTCAGAGGTTAAACCTCCTGGAGAGGGAAAGTAACAGCAGGGGGGGGGGAAGCACTCCCACAGAGGTGGGAGCCGAGAATTGGTATATCAACCAATGGGAGAGGAGAGCATCCGCTAGGTACAGAGGCCAAGGATAGTGTAGGAATAATCAATATATATTATCAGCATAGCGCACTTTACCGGTCAGTTATCTCAGTCATGTAGGGCAGATCGGTGACACTTTAGTACCGCCACCGCCATCACCTATTATCATATTATTTACCGGTACATGCATTCTTTACTGCATTATTCCAACTGTGCTATTACATATATCTATATTATCATCGGGTTATATTAAGACCAGGATACACAACTACAAACTCTTTTCTCAATCGTGCGGTGACGCGTAACTTAAATCAACCGGTCGGGATCCTCTGATCCCATCACAGTACTAAAGTCACCCAGTACCAAAGTCTAGAGAACTGTTGAGACTGTGACTGCCAGCCACCATCAGAGAGTTAAAAGATGAGCGAAGAAGCCCGAAATCTAGAGGGAGAGACGACACCACCGCGGACCCCGGACGATACCAACGAAACAATCCGTGAGGCCGTAATGCGACGGTATCGACCAGCACGCCAGACTCGCCGGAAAGAGACGATCTGGCAGCCCAAGCGGAGGGCGGCCGTCTACCAGGACGAGAGGACGAGTCGACGCACGACGGCTGTCGACGTACCGATGTCGCCGGCCAGCCACAGGCCGAGGGCGACGGACGGCCCACCGGAACGGCGACGGTGGGGCCGCCGGTACGACGCCGAACCAGGAGGGGAGGAGGAGAGGTCGGCGACGAGGACGTCGGAACCAGTGACCGGCTCCGACGAGCCTACAACGCGACAAGGAAACAGCTTAAGGAGGCCAGGGAAGGAGTAAAGATCGACCAAGGGAAGTTGAGTCAGCGACTAGGTGAGTCGAATAAACATTTTACATACCTAGTTCGCTTCGGACAGGGAGAACTAGCCAGTGAGAGAGCGAGGGGGGTCGCCACCGAACTATTTGAACTGTGGCGATCCGGGATAATGGAGCCCCAGATAGTGTACATAGGGCCGTATTTGGTGGATGCTAGGGGAATTAAGTTAGTGGGTTGGGCAGACCCGCACGAGGGTGAATCCGAGATTAACCCCGAGGATTCGGTCTCGTTGGTTAGCGAGAACCCCAGAAAGCGGGGGAAAGTTAGTAGGACAGAGAGGCGACGGGAGTCCGTCGCGACCGACAAGTCCGCTACATCCTCCGCAAAAGCAAGAAGTTTGTTAGAAATAGATCTGGCGTGTCAATTGGACATGGTGGCGCTAGACCAGAAAGAGTTAGAGAGGCAGTTGGAAGAGGGAGCTGCGTTACTAGAGAAAGAGAGTTGGCGAGAGAGAATAAAGAGAGGGCTGAGAGGGCTGCAAGAAACTTTAGAGAGCAGGAGGCAAGGGAGGCAGAGTTGGCCGACCAAAGTCTGCGAGAGGATAGAGAGAGAGAGAGAATGGGAAAGCATGTGCAGGATGATATGCATGCCCGATTGAGGGGGCTTATGCAATATCAGGCCAAACAGAAACACCGATTAGAACTGGCGCAGTTGGGGCTATCAGAGAGTGAGGCTGGCTCGGGTAGTATTTACGAGGAGCCAGAGGTTATGGAAACGTTTGTTAATACCCCACTTACAGGGACCGGACGACAGACCCAAGACTGGTGTAACCATACGGGCGGGGGGGGGGGGGGGGGTAATAATAATACATTAGAAAACGTTAATATTAATAGTACCGTAGTGGATAACCCTAATCAAACTTTCATTGCAGGAAATAATATTTTGCCCGATAATAGTAATTTAAATCCGACCGATCCTAATTTAAATAATAATCCAAATAATTCAAATAATCTAGATTCGAATATACAAAATAATTCAAATAATTTAAATTTAAATACGCAAAATAATCTAAATAATAATCTTAATTCAAACAAACGAAATAATCCCTATTCTAATTCGAATATACAGAATAATTTAAATAATAATCCGAATTCAGAGAATAATTCTAATAATTTAAATAATTTAGAAAATAGTATTGATAATGGTGCTATTAATATGAACGTGGCAGATGTAGGTGGTCCGACCAGCGGGGGCCTGGTAGGCCACGTAGCTAGTATGCAGGGAGTAACAGGGGTGAGAGACCCCGATGGGGGGCTGGTAGGCCACGTAGTTAGTGCGCAGGGAGTGGCGGGTTTGATTCAACCCGACGGGAGCCTGCCAGGCAACGCAGTGATAGAGGGAGAGGCGGGGGTGAATAGACCCAGCCGCAGTAGAATTAGTGCGTCGACTAGAGTGGGGTGTAGAGGCGAAGCGAGAGATAGTGAAGTGATAGGTGGCGAGTGGGGGGGGGGGGGGGGGGGTGGGGGGCAGAGAATGTCCCACAGGCGTCGGCGGATAATGCGCAGGGCGAATTAGGTAAACCGCAGCACCAGGCGATGGAGAATAGTAGGGGGATTACGAATATCCCCAGCAGCGTGCGACCAAGTAGAGAGAGAGAGGTTGACGTCGCGAGGGGGCGAGCGACGAGACGTCGAGCCCAGTCGGAAGAGGGAAGAAGAACAGTGGAGTTTAACCGGGAGGTCGACGAGAGATCACACGAGAGGGGACACTACACTGCAGAAAGAAGAAGAGAAGAGTGTAGAAGAAGTGTCGTTGCGAGCGACAGGAGAGCGAGGATGGACAGCGAGCCGTCGGTAGTAGAAATGGAGTTGGAGAGTAGGTGGGGTCGAACTCCGGGAGATTGCCGTCGTCCCGGAGAGACGCGAAATGGTGAGGTGTACTATACGCCGAGAGAGGGGTACAGGGCGTACCGGTACGAGGACGAGAATAGCAGAGGGGATCGAAGAGAAACTTCCCGACGGGATATAGCTGCCGATCGAGGATACGGTAGCCGTGGGGAGGACTTCTTAGATTATTCGAGAAGGTTAAACTTCGGTCCAGAGGGACACATACAGACTGCAGGACATACTGTAGGCCTTACTGCACATACTATAGGTCATGCTGGGAGAGATAATGTAGGCGATAGGGCAGCGCGGACGACGGGATTAAACCCGGAAGTCGCGGAGTACATACCGGTAGGTAGGCCAGAAGTGGATAGGCCTATACCGGTACCAGCACAACAGTATGACTATAGCATGCAAGGACATAACATATATCCAGGGGAGGGGAGAGTTATTGCGGATAGGTGTATGGGCCCCAATATATTAACATCAACCCCAGTACCAAACATACCGGTGGGGGGGGGGGGGGGGGGGGGGGCAGGGTGACATTCCCCCATCACAATGTCAACAATATACTCAAACAGGAATAAGAACATCAAACCCCCTGGACGAGAACAGATCCTGCGACACGGAAATATGGAGGGGGCCGTTACCCCCAATGATATATCCGACGCAAAGAAGGGCAACAGACATGACGGGCGGACCGCACCCAACGGGAGAATCTGTACAGCATCCATCGAACCCATTGGAAGCACAGGCGATGGGAATGGCTACATTAATCGATGCATTAAAGACCAGGATCGAGATACCACCCGTAGAACCATTTAAATTCGATGGAAGTAGGCCGGAGGAATACCTGCAATTTCGGCGCATGTACAGCAATGAAATATTGACAAAGAACCTGACGCAGGCGGAGTGCCTAAAATATCTACAAGTGTATACAGGAGGCCCAGCATACGACATCGTGAGGCAGTACCAGGGCATCGAGGGTGGCTTCACGACTGCATGGCGGGCATTATACAGGGAGTACGGGCACCTGGCCAAGATCATCCGGCAGACCCTGAGAGGTATAACATCGGGTGGCCTACAGGATAACCCCATTAGTATAAAGACATTTGCGAACAAAGTCGAGAAGGCGCTAATTGTGTTAAAGACGCTAGACGCACCATACGAACTCAACGCATCTAATAACATCACCACGATAGCGCAGGCACTACCGATCTGGCTGCGCAACAAGTGGAGGAAAATTGCTTCCTCCACTCGAGAGAAGAAGGGTGCAGAACCGGGCTTAGAAGAAATGTCAAGCTTCCTGAACTACGCAGCCGAATTGATTACAGACCCAGTCTATAGCGAGGATAGTCTGGGGAAGGGGCCAAAGACCGAATACAACAGGCCGAAACCAGAACACAACACAGTGAACGCATTGCCAAAGCTCAGACAATCGCTGCCATACGTGGCGACGCAGGGGACTGCTAGTCCACATGTAGCCGTGGGTAGGGCCACACCATGGAGCGGACAGGGGAAAAATAACAACACAAACAAACACAACCCCAACACGCCCAGTAGGCCGAACCCAAACAATAAGAATAGTAGGGATCTAGGTACGAACCCAAGTGCAATATGCAGTGCACTATATAAGTTCGGCTATAACCCAAACAACAAATGCCAATTACACACGAACGCACTTCATCAGACCATGAACTGCAGATATTGGCAAGCACTGCCCAGAGAAGATCAGATAGAATACGCGAGGAGGAACGAAGTCTGTCCTCGATGTGTGACGGGTGGACATAGAGCAAACCAATGCAAGGAAACACCAATTAAGTTCGGTCAAGGCAAAGGACAGACAATGGCGACAAGCACCGTAGGGGCGAAGAAGAGAGGAACGGTACTACTCGGGGTAGTACCAGTGAGGGTGATCGGAGAAGGCGATCGATCAGTAACCACGCTGGTGCTGGTCGACAGTGGAGCAGCCTTCACATTGGTCGAGAATTGGGTGGCCGAAGAGATAGGATTGAAGACGAGGCCAAGTAGAATGGTGGTAACAACCATCTCCAGCAAAGATGAGGTCCTGGAGATGAGGACCGGACAGTGTGGGATAGCAGCGATAGCACCGGGATGCGATTATGGGGCGACGATCGACCCCATCCAGGTGATAGAGTCGATAAATATCAATGCCAGGCGACCAACCAACATCGAGGTCGAACAATATAGATTCCTGGACAGTATCGACTTCTCAATACCAGAGGTGAACGTTAGGAAGGTATCCATTATAGTAGGAATGGACTGCCCGACGGCCCACGAGAGAATGCAGACGGTCTTCGGCGAAGACAGGCAGCGTGACCCGGTGGCAATTCTAACACCATTCGGCATTCGGGTGGATGCTAAGCGGCCCAATTAGAACCAAGATACCGTTTAGGATGTTGGAGACATCAGGGTGCATGTTCGCGGGAACTATGAGGGAGATGGAAGATGAGGGAGCGGAGGAGCAGCTCAGGAGACTACTCAGGCAGGAATATGAGGGATTGAAAGAGACCGGGGTCGGAACCTCGGTAGAAGATAAACAGGCAATACAAAGCGTAAAGGAGTCGATGAGATGTGACGAGGGGCGGTACACCATAGGGATGGTATGGAAACAACCAAAATTACCGCTACCAGACAACAAGGGAATGGTACTCACGAAGCTTCGTAAGTTGAAGCAAACGTTAAAACGGAGCCCCAAAAAGAATGAGTACATTCATAAAACGATAAGAAAGTATGTCAAGAAAGGATGGGCCGTGGGCATGGAGTTACCGGTCGACGAACCGAACACGGACAGGACCTATTACCTACCACTTCACGTGGCTCTAGACCCGAAGAAAGGTAAACTGCGGATGGTAGTTGACGCATCAGCTAAGACCAACGGCAAATGCCTAAACGATTATCTGGCTGGAGGGTCCTAATATCTGCAACTCAAGAATCGAGGTCCTGCTCAGATTCAGAAATGGGAGGCACGCCTTGAAGGCATGTTCAACCAAGTCCGTATGGCAGAGGAGGATAGTGACAGTCAGCGCTTCCTATGGTACAACGGCGACGAGGAACCGTCAACAATACCGATGTACAAGATGGTGGTGCAGAATATGGGGGCCAAGTCGTCCTCATTTACGACGACTGTGGCTGTGAGGGATACAGTAGAGGGGAAAGAGGAGAAGTATAGCGCTGAAGCCATCGATATGATTCGACACGGCTTCTATGTAGACGACGGAATGGAGTCTGGAAACATGGTTAAAGAACTACTGGATACAGGGCGCGAGGTTCACGACATCCTGAAGGGATCCGGGTTTAACCTGACCAAGTTCCAATCCAGCTCGGAATAATTTATGAAAGCCATAGAGGACAGGAGGCCAGAGTCGACCATGGATAATCCCACGACAGCAAAGGGACAGGACATGGCGAACAAGAGGGTAGAGTCCCAGCAGAAGGCGTTAGGGATCGTGTGGAACCGAGAGACAGACGAGTTCAAGTACCAGCTGAGCCAAGAGGGCGCGGACATCCATACAAAGAGGGGCTATGTATCGTACATAGCAAGGATATACGATCCCCTAGGCCTAGCATCCCCACTATTAGTCACGGGGAAGCAAATACTTAAGAAAGTATATAAGCTAAAGGACGAGTGGGATACAGAGGTCCCGGAAGAGATCAGCAAGCAGTGGAGTAAGTGGACAGATAGTTTAGAACAGATGGGGACATACAGCATGCCACGCGTGTATTTCCCGGATGGGGACATGACGAATCTGGACCTACACATGTTCTCCGATGCATCATTGGAAGCATACGGAGTGGCACTCTACCTAGTACAACGAGAGGGTGCTCATAAGCCCAGACTTGCATTCAGCAAAGCAAAGTTGACACCGCCAGATTCAGCATCGGTCCTGAAACTCGAGTTGACAGCTGCGAGGTTATGAGTAAGGGCCACAGCCTACTTGATGGACACTATTCCCAACATAGTGGAAACACACTACTGGACGGACTCCATGGTAGTGCTTGGTTGGCTACACATTGAGAAGACGAGATACCCTACATTCATCGCAAATAGGGTGGACAAAATAAGAGCGACAACTGAGTTGGAAAGGTGGCACTACTGCCCAACGGACGAGAACCCAGCGGACTTGTTATCGAGGGGCGTGGCACGCCACACTTTCTTGAAGAAGGAAGTATTGTGGCAGCATGGGCCACAATTCCTGAACGATAAGACAGCCTGGCCACCTATGAAGAAGGTGGACCCGGGCTCAGAGGAAGTAGCACTAGAGGAAGAGGGGGGAGACTCAGAAGGTGAAGAGATATATAGTCAGATGGTGAGGGAGATCAGGGACGTGCAACCAAAACCAGAAGAACCATGTGATAACCCGACGGATAAACTCCTCAGCTACAGCTCAAGTTGGTATAAGACCAAGAAGTTGGTAGCGTACTGGAGAGCATTCGGGGATTTCCTCAAGGGAATTGGCAAAGACGCCAAGAGGAAACCAAACATCGATCTGGAGGGAGCGGCCAAGGCCATGATTCGCTACAAACAGAGAAAGAACTACAGCGACGAAGTGGAGCGCGTCGGTAAACAACAACATCTTCGTCGGGACAGCGAGCTCATCACGCTGTCGCCACAACTCAATGATGATGGGATCTTAGTAATGAACTCCAGAGTGCTAAATAACAACAGCCTCGTTATCCCACTGAAACCCATCATCATCCCAAATAGATTGCCGATAGTCCACCAGATCATTTGGGACTCCCACAAGTCGATATTGTACGGGGGCACCAACCGGACCCTCACGGACATATGGAGGACCTTCTGGATCACACAGCTAAGAAAGAAGGTGAAGGCGGTAGTGGGGCAGTGTGAGACCTGCCGACGGACGAGGAAGGAGCGGGCCGTACAGTAGATGGCGCCATTACCGGCCAGCAGGGTGAAACAGCACAACCCTCTATTCACGCACTGCGGTGTAGATATGTTCGGGCCGATAAAGATCTGGGTGATGCGGCACACGGAGAAGCGCTACGGCATTATCTTCGTATGTAACAACACGCGGGCGGTAGGAATAGAACTCGCCCAAGACGCAACCGCATCGGCATTCATCAATGCCCAAGAGAGGTTCAGAGACCGCAAAGGTGGGACGATCGCAGTAATATACTCCGATAATGGAACCAACTTTGTGGGGGCGGAGAACGAGCTGGCAGAGGCCTTAGATATCCTGGAAGGAGAGGAAGTCAGGGCAGCCATGAGGAGACGATAATAGCAGACCGCTATACCCAGAAAATGATGACCCAGAATCACTAGATGTGCTGACACCCAGTCACTTTCTAATGGAGAGGCCGGCGACCATCGACATGCGGGGTGTAGACCCAGATGATATACACTCCCGACAGAGTTGGAAAGTCTCTAAGGCGATAAGCGCAGAGTACTGGAAGAGGTGGGTCGAGGAATACCTACCCACACTACATAGGAGGAGCAAGTGGAGAAATACCACTAGGGAGTTAAAGAAGGGTGATTTGGTGATCGTCATGGACGACACCATTATCAACAATAAATGGAGATTAGCAAGAGTAGTGGACACTTACTCCGACAAGGATGGAAGAGTCCGATCGGTGGAAGTGCGGATAGGGGGTAAGATAGGAGCGAAAGACAGGAAGACCTACAGGAGGGCTGTAGGCAAGTGTTGCCTGCTAGAAGGGGCACCGTAGAGTTTAGTCGTCCAAGTGTTGGACTGAGGGGGGCGGGATTGAGGGTGAGACGCCCTTCCCACACAAAATATAAAAATAATAAAAATAAAAATAATAGAAAAAGAGAGTAAGAGAAAGGAAAGTAATAAGTACATAGTAAGTACGCAGTAAGTAAGTAAGCAGATAGTAGTTAGCAAGAGGGTACGTAGTACCGTTAGTTAGTAAGAGTAGTAGGAGGGTACGTAGTACCGTTAGTTAGTAAGAGTAGTAAGAGGGTACATAGTACCGTTAGTTAGTAAGAGTAGTAAGAGGGTACGTAGTACCGCTAGGTAGTAAGAGTAGTAGGAGGGTACGTAGTACCGTTAGTTAGTTAGTAAGAGTAGTAAGAGGGTATGTAGTACCGTTAGTTAGTAAGAGTAGTAAGAGGGTACGTAGTACCGTTAGCTAGTAAGAGTAGTAAGAGGGTACGTAGTACCATTAGTAAGAGTTAGTGGAGTCAGTTAGTAAGAGGGTACGCAGTACCGTTAGTAAGAGTTACTGGAGTTAGTAGTAAGAGTTAGTAAGAGTTAGTAGAAATTAGTTAGAAAGTTAGTAGAGTTAGTAGTGAGTAGTGAGAGGGGGGCACGTGGGTACAGCAGGAAAGATCGTGTAGGCCACACGAGACATACTACTGTACTGCACAGCCCATAGAATAGGCCAGAAAATGGAATAAAAATAGAATAATCCATTAGTAGATACTGATAGCACAGTTGTAGGATTAAAATAAGTATTAAAATTAAAAATTAAAAATTAGACAAATTATGGTAACAGTAGGCAGGATATTCCAGAACATGATTAAAGTAACTGACAAAATTAGGGAATTTAGGAAATTTGGCACTTTTAGAAAATAAAAGTAGAAAAATTAGGCAATAACCTAGCATTCAGAGAGAGATAGGCCATTATCGGACCGTACAGACCATCCTAACTACATCACTCACTTATATTGCGCCTTGGTAAGGCACCACCTTATAGGTGAGCAATCGGGAGAGTTCGAAATGGCGGAGAAACTTGTTAGAAAGAGAAAGGCGGAGTTGGGAGGAAAGGAGATACTGGTGGATTTCACCGAAAGGCATCCGGAAGAGAAGACGAGGGGATACTACGAGCGGTTAGAGAAGGGTCACAAGGCGCGAGCGCTGCAGGACCATTTCAGGGAGGTGCACGAACAGCGGCTGGTCGGGACCTACGGGACACCATCGCTAGACAATGCGATCTTAGAGCATTTCCACTACGTGGTAAAGGGAGACGAGGCGAAGTTCGGGATACCGAAGTATCCAAAGGAACCACCGAGAAAGGACTGGAAGAGGTTCGTAGAGTCCGTCAGCAGGGGAGGATACATGGTCCTAGACGATGAGGGGACCGTGGAAGACGAGGAAGGTTCGAGAAGAGGGTCGGCGGGGTCGGCCAGAACCATACTCCTACATTTGGCCGCGCCAAATGGGGATATATTCCTGTTCGATCTGGGAACGTATGGGAAGAAGAACAGGCCGAAGTTAAACCGGTTGCCAAAGGCGGTGCAGAGCCTAGTAAGAGAGAAGTCGACGATAAAGGTGGGATCGGCGATCCGTGACGATGCGGAGAGTATCATCGGTCCGGAGACTCCCAACCTCCTTGACATGCAAACGGTCTACATGGCTATGACGGCGCCAGACGGGTTGGGACTAGTAGAGAACGCGGGCCATTGTGGAGCGGTGGCGATGGGCCAGCTAATGGGGCTCGTATGCCATAAGCCAATGGACTGGGGTAAATTCAGGGAGGAGTACGGAGCGGACTTGGCGAACTCGCTGAAGTGGGGAGCGAGGCCAGGGAAACTAGAGGTGTATCAATTCCGGAGAGGAGCGATAAAGATATATCAGAAGCGATATATCCTGCAGGAGGACTGGATAATGATAGGTTTGCTAAACCTATTCATGACCGTGGTTATCGAAAGAGAACCAACAGCATTTCTGCTATCGGGATCACCCCTGAACTACAGAAGAGCCTTCAAAGTGGCTTTCGAGGGTCTGGTAGACCACCCGGGGCTGAAGGGCGAGTCGGTATACTATAACTGCCGATATCTAGTAGACAGGGAGGTGGATACGCCATATCAGAGGTGGGAGCAGCTAGAGGCAGATAGGCGAGAGGCGAGAGGCGAAGCGATTGGAAGAAATCGCTAGACGAGAAAGGAGTGAGGCAGAAGAAAGGGAGGCGGAAGCTAGAGGAGAGGGCTACGGGTTCGAGGAACAGGCGGCCTTGGACGATCTACACTGGACATCAGGGAGTTCGGGCGAGTCTCTAGGGCGAGAATTGGGGTGGACGGTAGGATCACCAAAACAGTCGACATCGGGATTGCAGACGACGCCCATACCAGCGGGCGCCGAGGGCGATTTCGCAGAGAGAAGGTCAGGGGAACTGGAAGGATGGAGAGTCATGGGCGAGAGCCAAGGTGGGAAGGGACACAGTGGATCCACCGGGATACTGGGTTTGGAGCCACTCCCAGAGGAGGACAAGGATGACGACAAGTTCGGAGAAATGCCGCCCATTGGAAGAATCGGCCACTCAGACACAGACTGGGTTGGCGTGAGGGTGGTGACGGCCAGCCGGGCGTGGGCCTTCTGGGATTGACAAAGCAAGCGGGCCTGGGCGCATGATGAGCCGGCGATGGATTTCGCGGGGAGCACCATCAGGTTGGGCAAGCAACCGGGAACGGCACCACGGGTAGTATTTGGAGAGACGATGCCCAGGCGAGGCGAGGAGATAGACATGGACAGGGACGCTAACCTCCAGAAGTTCGCTTACCAGCGACTCCATAGACCGAGGAGATCGCTTGGGACGAAAGACGACGTGGGGCGGGAGGCATTGGTACTCGGCTGCGATTACTGCGGGAGGCAAACTCACCAGGAAAGGAGCTGCTTGTACCGATTCCAAAAGGGGACGAGCTGCCTCTACTGCCGCGAGTCGAGTCATAGGATGGGGGCGTGTCCACGGTTTCACAACCGGTGTTCTAAGTGCAACTTCCAGGGGCACTACAGACACCAGTGCGACTGGATGGACGACGAGGAGAAGTTTAAGATCTTCGAGGAGTGGGCCGATGTCGGCGCCATAATTTGAATGTCAAAATAGTTACGTCAACAACTATTTGCCATTATTGACATACTCCTTAACAGTGTCAATTCGCCAATGGCTCCACCAACTTTGTGGCTCGCCCCACACACCTTTCAACAATATTGATTATACTTTATGTACTAAATTAACTCTCACTTTGTTGTATGCTCCCCAAATCCCAGTTATGGGTTTGCCCCCCCCCCCCCCCCCCCCAGATTTGGCCTCTGCCCCCCCCCCCAGATATTATGATCACCATACGGGCCTGTGCCAGCTGATACAGCGGAGTTTATATCCAGACGATTAAGGACGATGGGAAGGTGGGAATCAATAAACGATGTTGTTACCTTCCAATTGAAGGAAAAGAGCAGGTTACAGCGGCGGCAATTTCTAACCAAAACAATAAATGATGTTGTTGAAAATTTTCACCCACCGCCGAAAAATACAAGTTTCAGAATTCTTATGCAATTTAGCAATTGAGACATATTCCATTGAATTCAGAACCCTCACAAATCCGTACAGCCATATAACGCAAGAAACCCCATACTTCCGAAAAATACAAATTTGAGATATATAGTTGTTATAGATAAATATTTATTCCATTGAATTAAGAGCCCCCATAAACCTCTAAAATGTAAGATAGGACTATGAGTTGTCACTATTGAACTATTGAATGAATTTTCAAAATTTCTTGCTGGCACCAAATTTTGCACACAGCACCGAAAAATACAACGTTGATGATATGCCTGGTGCAATTCATATATATTACAACGAGACTAGAACGCCTAAAACGCCTAAAACCCCTATTGCGAAAAAACAGCTTCAAATAATCAATTTACAAATTTAAAACAAATTTAAAAATTTGGGGCTGGCACCAAAATTTGGCACCCGCCGCTAAAAACAAGATTAAAATTTCTAGCTGATTTTATATGAATGGGTGGGGGGGTGGGGGTAAGTTTAGCAACTATTAAGTAGTATTACCACTTCTCAATAAGGTAGACAGCTGTATGTTTACCGTATAGAACGGTAGTAAAATAGAAGCGTCCCATTGGATGCTATTTATAGATCCATACCCCTTTTCTTTCCCCCTCTTCCCCCTTTTCTTACGCGCCCTTACCCCCAGCACAGAGAAGATCTTCCCCCAGCTCGCGCGCGAGGGGGGAGTGAAAATTCTCTGTTACACCAGTCAGCCAGTAGGGCCTATCAGAGTATAGGCCAGTAGCACAGTAGGCCTATAGGATAAACTGACATACTGATATACCGGTATGCAGTGTCAGACTACTGCAACTGCACTAACTACTCCAACAAAAATATTTAAATTTACTTTTTCGCTGCAAAAAAATGCAATCCTATATCTGTCTGTACCGGTATATTGTTTTATAGGCATAGGGCCTACCATGCCAACTGACCAATGCTCAAATTTAAGGTTAGCCTACGGTCTGACGGTACCGGTACAATCTGACAATTGCAATTTTGTCCCGACTGCCCGATTGAGTGCTAAAAATGTCATTACAAAAAAGTATGTCAGCGAGTGGGATTTGAACTCGTTACTTCGCCTAACAGTCAGACAGTAGGCCTAATCATATGTTACATATTATAAAATAAGGCAAATCACAGTTGCAAACTGTCTTAGGTAGTTAGGCCTATATCAGTATATCCTATAACAGTATAACAGTATAATACCATAACAGCATAATACATCAGATTCATTATCTGATAATATTTAATTTCTTACAGGTATGTTCTGATGGCTGGATGGTGCTTCTACCGTAGTACAGTGCTGCAGTAGTAATTTGCAATTTGTGCCGAATATTCGGTAATTCAAATTTTCAAATTCGGCCGGAACCGAGTATGCCATATTCGGCAAAATTCGGTACCGAACCGAATAATTCGGTTGATCCCTGGGTGGGGGGTATCTACTGTAGCATCATACTGGCCAGATCCGGCCATATGTCAGTATGTCATGTATGTATAATAATATTCCTCAGCCACCGCACGGATAATTTTATGTATGGCCCGATCGGGCAAGACGATTCCAGCCTTCCAAGTATCAACCTATAGAACGTCAGTAGGGAACATACCCTTAAATAAGCTCCAAAAGTGGGTTCTTATTTAAGGAAAATGGCTCTTATTTAGGGGTTTTTGGGCCTTTTTTGGATATTTTTTCGACATAATATGCAAGAACTTGTTTCAGTAAAAAATACCGCATAATTTTATTTCACAATATAAAAGTTGGTTCTTTCTTGAACATAATGCAAAAAACCAGAAAACATTTCACCGTCCGGTTTTTTTTCTACAAGCGTTTTAAAATTGCATCAAAAATACGACCAGTTCCTAAATAAGAGGGATTTTTTAAATTTACCTTATTTAAGACATCGAAATTGTACACATAAATACTAAAAGTCCTTAAATAAGAACTTTTTAACATGGGTTTCTTATTTAGGTATACAATTTCATTCCAAAATCTGCATACTCCTTATAGAAATTAAATATTTCTCATTTCTCACAGAGAGTAGAAGCAGTTCCGCGACAATAATAATATTGCTCCTCAAAAGAGGGCCCTTAGTAAGGGGCCCTTTGCCAGCCCTGGCCCTTGCTGCATCAGGGACGCGTTTTTCGACAGAGCCCCGTCAGCTGAAACAGCCAGTGCCGCTAGTCGATGGGGTTGACTTGTTGACGGAGAGGCTATTATGAGGCGCAATGGGATACGCATTGCGTATCTCCGGGTCAGCCTAATCACCCAACTACACCCAACTTTCACCCAACTACACCCAACTACACCCAGCTACACCCAACTTTCACCCAACTACACCCAACTTTCACCCAACTACACCCAACTACACCCAGCTACACCCAACTTTCACCCAACTACACCCAACTTTCACCCAACTACACCCAACTACACCCAGCTACACCCAACTTTCACCCAACTACACCCAGCTACACCCAACTTTCACCCAACTACACAGCTACACACAACTTTCACCAACTACACCCAACTATACCACCCATCTACACCCAACTCTGCAAATACACCAAACTTCAACGTTCAACACAACAGCATCCAACTTACACCAAACTATACTGTATGGCACCTATCTTCCACAAATTACAATATGTACAGTAACAAACTCTGAACTTCTTTGAGGAATTGCTGAGATATGAACTTTTAAAAGTTGCATGTACTCGTGCTGTATTTTGCCATCACTGCCCTGCAATTATGAAAATAACTAACTAACATTTTATTTTTATTGCAGGTTGATTCTAGAATAATTGATGAATTTAGCAATAAATATACAAAGGAGAGACACAGAGACTATTGACGAACGATCCAGATACCTATAGATGTCTACACATACCACGCATCAAAACTCCAAACTAAACTGGCGCTGAGGGATTGCGGTGAAAATGAAAACGGTATTGATACACAGGAGGGTCACCGTCACAGCCTTAACGACGAAATCGCATTGGAAACTTCTGTTATGGGAATAGCAATGCAGATAATTCGTACAAAGTTAATGGACATAAGTTCTATATTATACATACAGTATGTTTAATGCAATTATAATAATGTAATTATCCTTTATGTATCATAGAATACAAGAAAAAAACTGTAACATTATTTTCAGCTTCTTTATCTTAAACTTTATGGCCTTTATACTATATTAATTAATTTTTAACGAAACAACAGAAATAATTTTAGAACTTTTTACATTTCTCATTACATTTTACATGTCTCAAGTTTACACTCCATTTGGCTCCCTGATCCAATCTTAATGGTTAGCAAATAAAGTACTTTCTGTATAATATAGGCGAATAATAAATTTATCATGGAACCAAAATAATAAACGAAAGATAAGATCAAATTAATATAAAGGCCACGAAGTTTAGAATAAAACTGTTGAAAATAAAGACTATGTTACAATCTTTCTTGTAATATGATACATAAAGGATAATTATAATATTTTATTGTTAAATTTCTGAATTACTTAACGCTCGTCCTTGGACAAGCCGTAAATACAGTAGATAGATGGATTATTTGCGGCTCGTCCATAGACGAGCGTTAAGTAATCAAGAAATTTAACAATAAAACAACGTATTATAGTGTATAATGTACTTTTATCTCACTTCGGTCCCTCGTTTCAATATTTCACTAACTCGAATATGAAAATAACTCGAAATAAATTTTCCAGTATTTACTAATTATCATAGTGCGTTAAGGCTCGCCTTTACTACGTGGCTCGCATGTTCTCGCTGTTATGCCTCAGAACTAAACATTAGATATATTGTACTGTATGTCCTACTCATCTTCACATCCAAAAAAGCGACGTAGATTAGGATTTGTATGGTTTTTGAAAATTTTATAATTTGCTTTATAATTTTTTATTTTCAAAAATCCTGACCTGCGAGAAAGTGGTGAAAGGTAAGTGTAGTTGGGTGGAAGTGAGACAATGTTGAGTGTACTGTACTTGGGTGATAGTTGGGTGTAGTTGGGTGGAGAATTGGGTGTAGTTGGGTGAAAGTTGGGTGTTGTTGGGGGTAGTTGGGTGAAAGTTGGGTGTAGTTGGGTGGAAGTTGAGTGTAGTTGGGTGAAAGTGAGTCAAAGTTGAGTGTAGTTGGTTGGAGAGTTTGGTGTTCTCTGGGACGAGTCACGCAGTCAGGGCAAGCCTTAGCGCACAATTGCAATTAGTAAAAATAGGGCAAAATTTCATCTCCAGTCGGTCGTTCTGTCCGCTTGTCTGTCTGTAATGAAAAATTCATTCGTAAGTAACTTTTGAAGATTTTCTCCAACTGATCCACATTAAAGCCCGATGAGAAACCCCACTTGGGATCCGACTATGTAGCAACATACCTAAAGTGTGTGACATATTATTCATTCACATGTGAGAATTTAGCTTGGAAACCTCAATGTTGATCAGATAGACTTTGCTGATGACTTAGGAGTACTCTCAGAATCATTAGAGGGAGCCCAACGGCTCCTCAGCTCATTAGAACATTCTGCTTCTAGTGTTGGTCTTTTTATTACCTCCAGAAAGACCACAATTTTGACAGTTAACTTTGAAAGTCCTCAGCAAGTCTCTGATCGGATGAGCATAAGCTCAAAGGATGGTATGCTTGAGCATGTGGACAACTTCTGTTACCTGGGATCATGGATCCGGAAGTCAGGTGAGGACCTTCGAATACGTAAGGGTGTAAAAGCTTCT